>JBBMKC010224647.1:0-11978 GCA_037834085.1 Bipalium vagum
CAAATATGAACGCTTTTATAATGTTTATGATCAATATTTCAAAATGTAACCCGTAAAAAAAGAATTACTGGTTGGATCAGATATCAACAGTCTGTTTAATTATTTAGAACAAATTTACTAATTATCTTGTGGAGAATTTGATAAGGATTTTTATAGAATTTTATAAATTGATTTGTGTAATACATTTGTACAGTCAAGATACCAGTGATAAGTAATATATCAAATAATTATAAGGAATGAAAATAAATATTAATGAGAGAAGTCGGCATGTGTAATCTGATAATAACCGTGTCAAGCTTAAGGTCTCATTCTCATTCCATGAGGAGATGAAAACCCGATACACTGTGACCTTAAGTTGGTGTACTCAGGTTGACTGTGTAAACTTGGACACAATATACCAAAGTGACAATCAGTTTTGAAAGAGACCTTTATAATCCCAGACCTAGTATTTTGTTTGTATCACTATCTTTTCTGACATCATCTATCAAAGAAATCATAGTTGTTGCTCCTCTTTATATAGTGTAAATTTTCCTTCTATTACTTCCTCTTAAGGTTGAAATAAAACATAAAATATCAGAATGATAATCTAGATACAACGTAAGCTAACTAAAAAAATGTATCAAAATGACTATTCAGTGGTTCAGAATTACTTATAAGCTACAAACTGGGAATTCTTACATCATCCCCCATATTCATCAGATATCACTCCACCCAGTAAAAACAGAATTTTCTGGGAAGCGATTCAAATTTACCAAAGACCTTTACATTCAATCAATAAGCGGATCTCATTAAAAGAACTAGAATTTACTTTCGTTGAATCTAATCGTATTTTGGAAAATTGATAAAAGTAATTCTTGTTAATAGAAAATATTTTGACTAGATGTTTTAAAATTTATCCGACTAAAAAAAAGTGAAAAAAGTCGGGGTCATATTTATACATCTGATATATATCTTAGAATCTTACTTAATGACAGTTATTTTATTAATACTACATGATTTGAAGAAATTAATTATATTTACCAACTTCTAACGATAGAAATGTTATTTAAACATCTCCCCAAACTTTAATTATAGAAAAAATAATTTTATACTATGTTAAAAAAATATATTAAAAAGATTCAATATATTTCTAGAAACCAATAAAAATTCTTATTAAAATGAAAGAAAAGAAATTTGATTTACTTTAATTATAATATTTTACTTATATAAAGAAAAATTAATTGCATTTTGTTTTTGTATTCAACTATTTATACTATCTTTAAATTTGTCGTATGATAAATTATCCGTATTTAATATCAGATTATAATTATTTCTTTTATGATTAAAGATAAAACCAGAAATGTCAAAAATTCAGTTAACTGGGGATGATTTTATTTCTTCTGTTTTTAAACCAAAAGTAGTTATTTCTTCTAGTACTGATGCAAATCTGCTTTGTGTTAAAAATCATCTAACCTTTACAGATTTGCTAAAACCATTCAGTGCTGTGAATAAAGATGGTAACCAACTTTATGTTTATTATTTTTTTAAAGGCATTTTTTAGTGATTTTACGTGATAATAACAATATTTCTCATTTTATTAAAAATCTTCAAATAAATTTTGAGGATTTTAAAAGTGTTTCACTTCATCCACAGCAAGTTAAAAAGCTACAAAGTGAAGTAGTCTCAAAGTGCTTTTCAAAATCTAGATCTAATGTAATTTCAATGCAACATGGAAGTAACGAAATTCATGTCCCAGGTATTAATCTCTTTTAAAAAATTGTAGGTGAACATTTTATAAAATGTATTTTAGTTAGCACTCCTTGGTTTGAAGCCTGGCGGCAAATATTTGTACAAAACATGAGCTTTTCTGATCATGAATTTTTTGATCATTATTTGGCGTGCATATTTGTTGTATCTACATTTAATAATGATGTTATTGATCAATTTCAACGATTATCACAGCAGTTATCAAATGCCCAAAATCACGGAACTGTCAGTTCCAAATTTTTTAATAATAATATTTTAAAGTATTATGTTTTGCTTCACGATCAAGGACAAGGTGATCAATTTAGGTATGGTTTTTGATAAAAATAAGCTTTGACATGTAGTTTTTAATGGTTCTTGCTTAACTTAAATAGTTTTTAAAATAGAAATAGACTTCGAATCTATCTATTTACAGAGCCGAAGAGCTATTCAAGTTAGTGAAGTCAACATTTAACGGGAAAAATTGTTACCTATTAGTAATAAATTCTGTGACAACCAACACTCTTGCCAATAATGAAAACACTTTGTCGCCCTTTAATAACGGAAATGAGACTCAGACTGATCCGTGGATTCAATTTCTCATTCCAGGAGGCAATTTACTTTCGGAAATGATTAATTATAACGATGAAGGTAGCTATAGTTTGGTAACATCATAATTGCTTATTGTTGATATTTGTCTCTATTTAGATATTCATAATAAACATAATTCATCTAACGAAGATTCGGTCAATATGTTGACTAACGATGATCCACTCTTGTTATACAAGTCCAGTATAGAAGACAAGGATCTTCCATTTGGATCCAAATATAATTATAAATCCGGTGTTAAATATAGCACAAGTTATCCACAATTAAGCTCGTCGAGTAATACAGCGTTTGATTTATTAAATAAGGATGGACTGTTGACATCTTCAAGTAATAATTATTTTTATAATTATTGCTTTTTTATATTCAATTTTAATATGATTAATTAAATATTAATTGATTTTTTTAATATTTATGATTTTGAATTATTTAACAGATTACGAAAAGTAATGATAATTATAGATGCATCAAAAACTGATTAAAGACATTAGCAACAGACGTTATTATTTAACTATGTTTAATTATATTAAGTTTTTATATATTTTGATATCTTTCTAAATTAAAAGTTATTGATGAACTAAAACTAAATAACTAATATTCGCTTATAAGATCGATTCTCGCGGTCTAACATTTTTTCTTAAAATTCATATTTTTCTTTTGACGTAAAACCTTGATAATACTGAAAAAATTTTTCTTAGAAGTATCTTGTATGTCGACTTTATTGACGGTTGTGTTGAATTCTGATTTTGTAATTAATAAAAGGTGTTGACAAAGTTCATGTCTTTCAAATGTAAAACAGGATTTACAGATTTCTTTGGAGATTTTTCAATGTCAATTAAATAGGAATTTTAAACCAACAAAAATTCTCAATAATTTCGTGTAGATAGATTTTATTAATTTTTTTATTTGATTGAATCTCTCATCAATTCTTTTAAAACACAAATTGTTGCTTGATAAATCCTCATAAATTTTTTTCTTAGATGATTCGGTGGAGTTAAGCAAGTCAAAGTTTGACATTCACAAGCCCCATGGACAATGTCTTACATCTTCAGATCACGAAAGAATTCGCGATTTCGTTTATGAGTTTGTTTCATTCGGTTTAATGCCATGGGTAGAGTCTACACTAAAACAACTCAGTGAACAGGTACGCATCCTCATCTTAATTTTCCCATTGATGAATGATCTTTAAGATTGCGTACAAATTAAAAATGACAAGAGGATTTTTTAACGTAACGAGGAAAATTTTTGGAGGAACGACAAGTCATGTGAAAACAAATCCTTTAAATCCAGTTCCGAGCTTATCCTCGAAGTAATTTGATTCTTAAAAATAAAATCGATAGATGTTTACTTTCTTTTTTCAGTTTGTCTGGGTCAACATCGAATATCAATTCAACTGGATCAATGCGTGTTGTTTATACTTCAGAGGCGATAGAAATGCAAATGCGTCGTCATGCTGACCTGGCATTTCTTTTCCAGCAGTACGAAGTGGCTTATCAAACATATAATGTTCTGAAAAAAGATTTCCAGGATGACGCAGCTTGGTTGCATTATGCTGGATCAATGGTAATCAATTTTTTAATGTGAAATTTAATACTCTTTATTTAATACTTTTACTCAACATTTACTCAACTTTAACTTCAATTAGTCAACTTAACTTTAATTAAGCTATTACGATAAGCACTAGAAGTGTTTTAAACAATTTTTATGATTATTAATTTTATTGTGCCTAATGAATTCCAGATACTAAAATCAAGTTTGATGACGATGAAAAAATGATTTTTAAATAAAAGAAACGATGTTATAGATTGAAAAATTATAACATTCGGAAATGAGTAATGCTATGAAATTGATCTTTGGTTACCATCCCATTCGCTACTTATAATTATGATTAATAATAAATGTAGCCAGAATATTTCAGACTTGAGTCTTTTTTACAAATTGAAAGGAAGAAAACTTTCTCATTCATTTTCTGAAAATTCTGTGAAGACACTGGAATTATTTCATAATATTGCATAGAGTAGGAAAATCTTTAGACTATTCAAAGTTAGAAATTAAGTACATTAAACAACTTCCTTGTATTTTTTTGCAGAATACATATATATTTGTGCAAGCGAATCGATGCTTCTGCAATACTATTATACAGAGCTTTTCGATTTCATTATTATTATTGGAACAATGTCCTTAGAGACAATAGAAAATGTTATTGATCAAAATAGATTTTAATCAGAGACTTTAAAGAATGTTCTAATAATATAATTGATAAAATAGAAGCTCATCGGTTTTGAATAGCTTTTAGTAGCTGATTAAACCAGTACAACTTGAACTGAACGTTTCTTGCAAATATTCAAATTTTTACTGTATAGTGAAATAATCGAAAAGTTAATAAACACATTGATTTCTGGGCCAATTTATAATTTTCAGTTGACATTATAAATTTATGCATTCTCTTGATGACAATATATAGATATTGTTAGTAGGCTAAAATAAAGTTTTCTGAGACGCCGAATCATATAATGCTATAAAGACATGGACGAACGGTGCTCGACCCTGACATCCAATCTGTTTATAAAAAGTCTTATTTTCATTATTTTGAAAATTTGGATCATTTGATTTGAAATATTGATTAATTGGAATTTAAAGTAGGAAATAAATAAAACTAAAATGAAATTCAGGAAATGTGTGCTCTGTCAATATTTCTCCAAGGCAACACCAGTCAGCGACAATATCCTCATCATTACATGGAGTCCGCAATCAATATATATTTGTCACACTGCAGGTGAGAGTTTTCCTTTCACCGAAAACAAAGTACTATTAAAAAAATGATACTCCTTTTTAATTATCATAGAAATATCGATTATGCAACTCGAGCTGCACTGTTGAATTGCGAGGCATTGAAAAGCCAGGGTCTCTATTTGCAGGCCAGTAACCAGTTCATAAGATTAACGACGGATGTAAGTATATTTTGATCAATTTTACACATTCTGTGTTAATATATATTTCAATCATCCAGTCTTCTGATTATTTTGGAAATGTAAAACCACCTGCTTATATTATAAAAGTGAGTTACCTATTGATTGCAGTGTTGTCTTTGTTTTTTCCTCTTATTCGTAAACCATTTTTTCGGTTTTATTGCTGCTATTGGATTTTGTCTCTGTATTAATTCCTATAGTGACACGATATTAGGTAGGAAAAAGTGAATTTCAAGTTATTTTATTGATATATGTTAGTAATTAAACGAAAAAGGTTAATTAAAAATTATACAAAAATCTATATTATTGATTAATAACACTAAAAAACTAGATTTCATTTTATATTTATCACTTGAAAAAACAATAACGGTTAATTTTATATTGTGAAAATTTTTTTAGTTTTATGCTTTTTGAAGTACACATTTCCGAAAAAGTAAGTAAGTACACTTTCAAAGTAATTCGATAAGGGAATAATTTACTAAAATGAAAATTAGATAATTTATCAAAACTTTAGTTTATTGTCTATTATAAATCTAAGAGTGAGTATCAAAGTGCGCTGAGTTTTATTAATTTTTCTGACTTCATTTGAAATTATCTAAATTGAGTTTTTTGAATAAAACTGATGTTTATAATAAAATTAAGATTTAAGGTATTTTAAAAACAATAAATTATTTACATAATTAGTTATATATTAGGAAATTTATTCTTAAAAGTATTGATTGGATATCGAATTTTAGTTTACTATAGTATTTAAAGAAAAGCCAGTTTTCTAATCTTTTTGAAATTTCGATTTTTTCTACAAGATTTTATTTTAAAGTTGAAATTTTAATTTGTCGATATTGTGCATTATCTACCGAACGATTTCTATATTATATATTATTTATTTTTATTATGGTTTTGCATAGCTGTCTGTATGTTTTGAATAATCCTTGACAACTAAATAGTTTATTCTTGCTCGTATTAAGGCCGCTATAGCTTTCGGGATATTATTTCTATTTTTACAAAAACACTGCTACGCTATTGAAAAGGTTCTAATTCTGGGACTGTTATTATTTTCTATCGGCGATCCTTCATAATTTTCTTGTACTTGTTAAGGTAGCTATGATGAGAATTTTATTTAAGCATTTTTTAAAATTTATTCAAGAAAGTGCTGCTGAATTTTGTTTCTAAAGTTTTAAAAAATTATTGAAACGTAACTTTTGTAAAGTGTTGATATTAAGAACTTATTTCAAGGAAAACGATCTTCGCAGTGCATTATTACTGGAACAATCAGCTCATTTCTATTTACAAGTCAAAGTGCCAATGTTAAGGAAATATGCATTTCATATGATTTTAGCTGGTCACAGATTCAGTAAAGCAGGTCAAGTATGTAATTAATAGATTATTTTTTAGAAATATTAAAATAATTAACAGAAAATGCACACAATTCGATGTTACACTCAAGCTTTACCAATATTTAAAGGAAAAAATTGGACATTGGCTGAGGTTGGTGAAATTATTTGTCCAAATTATTGGATAAAATTATAATTATTTTAACTTTTTAAAATGATTGTTGACGTATTTCAATGTATTTGTTTATTAATGAAATTAAAGTGGTCAAATGTAAAATCTTTCCATTCAATTTAACTATTTACGGTATTTAGTGTGAACTGGTGTGATCAATCGAAGTTACCTTCATTAAAATTGAGTACAGATTGTATTTTGATATTTTAACCACAATTGAAACAAGATAAGAGAAATTAAGAAAGACACATGGATACAAGAAAATGATGGATATTATACAAAAAATATTAAAACTATTCGTGTTGATGTAAAATTCCAACGAAAATCAAAATTTGAACAAAAGGTTATGGTCCGGTCTCAGTACTATCATTTCGAAAATCAAGCTTGGCGTTGGACTCAGAAATCGATAAAGATTAATATACAAAGCTTAAATTATTTCCATATATCAAGTATAATTTTAACAAAGATGAATACTTATTTTGGTCTGAATCATCCAGTGTACATAACTGAGAGGATTTTTTAAATTTCAAGTAAAAAATGAAAAAGAAAACAATCCTGCTAACACTCCACAAATACGCATTAACGAAAATTTTTGGGTGGTTCTGAAAAGAATGTGTACAGACAAGATTGGAAGTCAACAATTAATGACTAACTACTAAATATTACCTTAGAAAATTGGACTAAGTTGTTGTACAAAAGCTAGATAGAAACACGTTACAACGGATCGATACTGTGCATCGAAAAGGACTTGTTGAAATGCAAATATCTTAATATAGATTTGGAAATAAAACGTTTATTGTTTAATATAATTAGTTTTCATGTTTAAAAATATGAAATTTTAGTAAACACCTGTTAAAACTTCTAACCAAAATTTTAAAAAAATCGAATTACAACTATAATTTTCAAAATCCCGTTATTTTTTCAAATATTAACAATTTCTCAATTAATCAATTAAATATTTAACATAATAATTCAATCTATTCAAAGGACCACATTCATGCTACAATCAGTAAACACGCTTACTATCAGAAACAATTAGAAACTGCTCTTGAAGCATATCATCAATTATTGTCTAAAAATTCTCGACAGCATCCAATACAACAGGCTGCTCATCTAAGAGACTTTTTAAAAATATCAAAGGTATAAAGTATTTTTTTTATTAAATCAAAAAGGTCAATGATTTATTTTAGGAATACATGGAGTCAGGATCAGATAAAGAAATGATTAATGGTACTTTACCGGAATTTATAATTCCTTGTTTAGATCAACAGTCAATAAAGGTTATGTTAGGACATCCTATTAAATCTTATGAAGGTATTTTTTATCTTGAATTCAAATTGACTGTAACAATAAAATAAAGTTTTTTTGTTTACATGTTGTCAGCCATTCTTTCTCATTTAGTATTATGAAATCACAAAAATAATATTGTTTAGTCCAAATAAAATAACAGAAACGAAAAGTTTTTTTTGAATTATCTAAACTCTATTTCCTTAAGATAAGAATATATTCAAAATAAAACAAAAGTTGATAAAATGAAAAATCCTTTATATTTTTTTAGAAAGTAAATGTTTGATTGAATATCAATTTCAGAAATCTCTGTCGAAGCAAAGGATATCCAATTTTCAGATAATGATTTTTCAGACCCAGATTGGAAAGATCTTGAACAATCTATTTTAGAACAAACTTTACCGAAAGAGTCAAATAATAGACCTATTTCTAAAACTAAATGGATGAAAAACACAAACAAATCAATATCAATTATAGGAGGTTTGTGTAATATTGATACCTGAATTGTTATTTTAAAATTTAGAGCCAATAACTGTTCAAGTGTTTTTGGAAAATCCTCTGTTTATACCTATTGTTCTAACAGATATTTATCTGTTATGGGAGTTTTCAGCTGATAATTCTGAATATGCAGACTCAATTTTTACACAGTCAATGAAATACAATCTTAAAAACTGTCCTATTATTACAAATCAAATTGATAGGGATAATATTTTCGAAGCTCACGAATTTGTCGGTACTGAAATTCATTCAGACATGTGCCTCTTGCCAAAAGAGAGGAAATCAGTAGATATTGCTTTGAAAAGATATTTAATATTTAACATTTTTGTATGCCAATTTAGCTCGAGCTTTCAATAATTCCCAAGACATTGGGAGTTTTAAAGATAACAGGTTTAGCATTTTACCTCAATTCTGGATCTCCAAATCAAAGTGTCAATAATTATTTTTCTCAGTGCTCCGAATATAATTTGGAAAATGATATTTCTGAATTACCTTTGATAAAATTAAAGGGAAAGCTTGTTTTCAATATTCCTCAGAAAAATATTTCAAAAACCACTGACAAGTTAATAGATAATAAATTGAAGTTAAATGTTACACCTCAAATGCCTAAACTCAAGGTTAAAACTTTATTGTTTTTAATTATTAAAATAACTTTGATATTCATTTTTTTAATGAGATAAGAACTAAAAGAATTCTTTTGATCTAAAATTAATCTTATTTTTTATTCTATAATATTTAACAATTAAATTAACATAATAAGTTATCGAGTTTAAAATATACGTTTTGTACTTGTTTAAATAATAAGAAAAATGGTTACAGTTTTAAATTATTAATTATATAATATTTTATAAAGACTGTTAGGCTATGGTATATTATTTTCCTAGTTTTTTGATTTGACAAATAGTGAATAACAATGGACAAATAAAATTAAGCCATTTTAACACTATATATATATTATAAAAAATATTTATTTTTTTCAAAATTTACCAAAAAATATTTTTTTGGGGGTATTCTCCATAAGTGCCGAAAGATCATAGTGTTCAAGCACGAATCTTTGAGTGGAAGTAATGATGCATTTACCGTACAGTCTAGAGATTAGGTACAGTCAGATTTTCATTTTATCTAGATCTCTGAAAAACTCTCTGATTAGAGTAAAGCTCAGTTCTATGTAGGAATGTGAAGAATATTTGGAACATTTTTTGCCAAAAATACACGTAATTTTAAAGTTTGAAATAATGAGTAGCTGAGAAACTAGATTTTTTTGAATATAAAATATCGATAAAGGTATAAATGTTTACATAAATACCTATATTCCACTTTTTCCATTCAATTTCAAAAACTTTCACACAATATCGTTATTTGACTCTCACAAACAATGCATTAGTATTCCTTTCACATTACTTAGTACTAAGCTTTTTTTAATTTCAAAATATATTATATCACATTATTTTTTGATTGATTTCTATAGTCGAATAACGCTTTTAGTAAATTCTCAATTCTTATTTCGATTCTTTTAATAGAATAAATTGACATTTTATTAAATTTTTGATCATTTTGAAATTGTTGTATTTTGAAATTTCTATTAAGAATAAAATATTTAGTTATTTTAATGGTTTGGTCAATTAATTATCGATTCTTAAATAGATAATGTGAAAAGCTATTTCATTTGACATGTCTATAGATTTATATTTCAATTGCGTTTAGGTTGTGTTTTCTGAATTTCCAAAAACCATGATTATTGATGAAGTAGCCAGATTTAATATTACAATTACCAATATTGGAAAAGAAGCCATGAAAAATATCATTTTGGCTATAAAACCACACGACTTTCTCACATTTGGTTTCGATGAGTTTTGCCACTCGATTACCAACCAAATCTATCAGCACTCCAACGACATTGGAAATATCGATTCCGATATTTTAAATGATAAAATGAAGAGCATTTGTATGGGAAGTTGTCGTAAAATTACTCTTGGCAATGACGATCAGCTTCTTCCGGGAAATTCTTTGACATTACCAATTTGGATCAGATTTCATCATTTGTCAAGTGAAAGGAAAACTATTAAGTTTCTTTTCTATTATGAATCCGCTTGCAAGCATCCATATCTCAGGTATTTCATAAATTGCAGTCATAAATTTAAAAGATTTTGTAAAGAATTATTCTTTATTTAGTCATTATATTTTTTATTTCAATATAGTTTTTCATTAAATCAATTTAGAAATTTAAGATAAAAAATTAATAATCTATCGATTTCTTCTTTACTTATTAAGGAAATAATCTCATATTTTGTTCTCTTATTACCGATGAGTCACATTTCTTCTCTATTGTCATTATCGTAATTCTTATTATCATGGAAAATTCATTTTTACTTTCGTTGATTTTCTCTCGTTACAACTCATTGTGATGTAAAATTAAGTTTTTTTGTTCTTTTCGGAATGGTCTTCCCATATACATCGATGACTTCATATATATTGATTTTAATTTCCCATGACTACATTAATATCTGGTTTTCTTTGATTAAAGAAAGAAAGCCAGAAACATTTACATTCCAAGTAAGGTAAAAGTCTATTGATTTTTACTGTTTTTTCAGAATATATAGAGGCCGGAGAGAGTATTGAAGAGTTTTAAGACTTGTCCCCTTTAGATCATCAATCTTTTTTTATCTTGAAGTTATGTAAATATTGATAAATTTTAGGAAATTGCATTAGAAAATCAATATTCAAGGTTATGAGGATCTATGAATTTTTCACACGAGAATCTATTGGGATTTTTTTAGTGATTTCTTAAACGACTCAAAATAGCTTTGTATGCTTTGGTTCTCAAAGAAACTAATAATTTTCTTTTTCGAAAGGTCTAACTAAAATTTGATAAAAATGTTTAAATGAGAAAAACATTATAAATTTATGAAGCGCATCAATATCGATGAAAAACACGGGTTTATGATCATCTCAAAACCAAGCATTGGGGTAGCTTAAAAATTAAGGTTTTCTTTGGTTTTATGCACTCGGCACTCATTCCTAAAAAACAATGACTGAAATTTTTGCTGAAAATGGATAGATTTAGTTGTGAAATAACCATCAGTGTCATAATAATGTGTTGTGCATACTGGTTGTTTACGAAAGCTTTTAATAAAAAAATGAATCTTAACATTCAGGGGTAAATAATCTAGTCTGACTTTCATTTTCGCAAAACTCACGTTTTCAGTTTCTTGAAAGACGCTTTGAGCACATCATAGATAAAACGAACAACTCATGTGTAACGTTTTAAAATCCCAGACTTACTATATAAAATAAATATATACAGTTTGGTCCAACAAATTGTCCACACCTTTAAAAAATCCACAAATTTGTAATTTTGGTAATAAAAGTTAAATAATTTAACAATTATTTAAA
>JBBMKC010224658.1:0-11976 GCA_037834085.1 Bipalium vagum
ATCATTATTAATATTATTATTATTATTATCAGTTTTATCAGTAGTAGTGGTTAACTTAAAACAAAACTGATTTATTCATTTACATTTTATTTAATTGATATTTATTTGAAAGGAAGCATTAAAACTAATATTTTCCACATCAGCGAACAAATAAAGGAGCTTAATCCAAATTTGCCTCTATTTGAAAAGTTAGGGAGAAGAGTTAAAACGTATGGAAATGAATCTTCATAAATCTGAATAATTGAATAGTAGTAAATCAATTCTAAATATCTGTCATTCTACGTGCTCCCACATTAATTGATAATGAAATCATATAAAGGATATTCTAATTATTATTTATTTGTATTGAAGGCTTGTTGCTTCAGAGTAGCAAAATTAATTAATTATTGCATACAATACCCATTTGCAAAGATGATGTAATTAATCAATAATTATTCTTTTAATTCTCAGTGATCGGTTGGAAAAATGATGCTCAATAAAAAAATCAAAATTATATAAAATCTATCAATTTTTAATTTTAATTTAGAAAAGTAAATTTATAAATATTTTTTTTTAAAAACTCGCAAAAAAATATTAAAATAATTTATAATAATAAAATAATAGATTAAATAATATTAATAAATTTAATAATAATAATAAGTAATAATATTAAAAGTGATAAATGAATATTTTGATTATTACCAAAATTCCACAATGTGTCACCTTTCATGTAGCTTTTTCTCTAAACCTTTTATGCCTGTAATAATTATTTTCGTTTATTTTTCAAATGTTTAAACGTTATTTAAAATTAATTATTATTATTTAAAATTAATTATTATTATTATATAATTATTAATATAAATAATTATTAATTTTCTTAATTTTTCTATGCGCAACTTTTTCATGTGATTTAGCTTCAGGAAAGAAAGCACAATTTGTCGAAAATTTCTCGAAAAATGTGGTTGATAATACTTGTAACTTTATTTTCATCAGTATTGTTTTATCGTTTAAAGTAAACGATGTATGCAAGGACAATATTTTTAAAATGCGTTAGATTTCGATTACAGATATAAAGATGAAAATAGAAATTTTGGAATAATACTTTTTCTCTTGAAAACGTGATGAAAAATGTCTAAGAGAATACAAGTCACGTCACAATTTAGTAAAACACCCAATTACAGCGTGAACAGTTCTTGGATTAATAAACCAATTCTTTTCAACTAGAACTCTTTAAAACTTACCTCGGAGGGTCGGCAATCTATTGAATCAAATAAGAATGATAATGTCATTAAAACAACTTTTGAAAAGTTATTAGGTTTAACTCCCGTCTGTTAAATTTCCAGGAAAACCAATATGTAATGGTAAACTGTTCAAGACACTTTAACAAGAAATAAAAATGTTTGACCATATAGAATTAGTTTACAATAAAATTGTCACGATAGTAATAAAGTTAAGCATCTTCAGTTTGTAACTTGGTTGATGAAACAAGATTCAATTAATGACATTTCGTGGTCAAATGAACCCAATATATCCCTTGATGCTCGCATTCATCGCCTAACTTGTCGAATCTTGTCTACATCCAATTTACACATTGTGCAGAATTAATTACATTCACATAATTTAACTTTATGGATGGGTTTCAATTGCAGATTTGGTCTTGCTCTATTTTTCTTTGAAGGAGCAGAGATCCATTTCAAAGAAATTTTATCCCTGAACTTAAACAAATATGTGCTTTTAGAAGAACAATCTTCCACCAGGATAGAGCGTCTGCCCCTCAAAGTTCAATTGAGCGCGATTTCCTTAAACAATTTCCAGGATATGTAAATCCTCTAGTATTTGATATTGAGTGGCCATCTTGAAGTCCAAATGCAAACCTCCAAGAATATTGGTTTTGGGGTTGGGTGTGATTGATTCTAACTCATATTAAACTTTATTTAAAAATTTTGATAAAATGTGAATTAGAAAACCCACACATGTGTAATTTCACTGAAAATTGTACTGGAATATTTTAAGGTCATATTGTAAGTCAATGATCGCTTTATATTATCAAGAAGTTGGAATAATCACCAGTGGTCCATACGCGGTGCAGTTCATACTTTAACAGTTAAAAGACAACCTGAAGAAAATATGCTTTAATTTAATAAATGAACTATTAAAACAACAAAATTCGACATGTTCTGTCTAATTTCAAGTTTTTTAACGAATAAAATTTTGTAATTTACCTCATTTTGCCTGTGACATTAATTGACTTTCTCTTTTTCGTTCAGAGTTATAATGTATATTACACCAGAAATTTACGCCAGCCTATTAATCAATGGCAGAAGTCAGAAACGACGAGAACTAATGTCAACATAAGAGATCTTTTCACAAACCAAACATATCATATCAAGGTTAATGCTGTTAACAAAGCCGGACCTGGACCTGTTAGTGATCCTTTCCCCATCATTGTTAGGCCTGGAGGTAAAAAGTCATAAATCTCCTGTTTTTTTATTTGAAAAACAATTTAAACTAACAATCCTAATTTTCCCCAAGAAAAATCGTACAAATTGATCCCATGTTGTGTATAATCCCGTTACCCCTGATTAATAGTACCAATTAATATATTTTGATATAATTATTATATTTGTCAATTTTGAATATAAAGATTGAAGTAACCATTGGAAACAATAACATTATTATTATCAAAATTTTAAAAATTAATTCAATAAGTTATGAATATCGGGGGCGCAAAAAATTTCCGTTTTAAAAATAAAAAAACCAAATGATAAAATTTTTTGTAAACTTCACAAATACAGTTGTCATTACATTGGATAACATGTGCAGAATTTTTTATAAACTTTCCGCATTCCTCTTGGTGGTCAAGGTATTGATAAACTGGTTGTTCGTCGATCCCCCATATTTTTTGTCTGTCAACAATCCTATATTCAAATTACTTCAATACTTTTTAAAGAATTCCTTGTATCCGTTAGCGTTGAAACATTCACCATATTCGAATAATTCAAAGTAAATTGCGTCACGAAAGTTACACACCATAATCAGATGAAACTTTCTTCGACATATTGTTTCTTCGTAGAACCATTAGCGCGAAGAGTCACGTGACCCGCCAAAATTAAGAGATAAATTTAAACAAATCTCTAAGAATTATATAGATTTCATTTATCTCAAAAATTTTATTCAATAAAAAAATATTGAAAATGAAAAAAAATGTTTCTTAAAAAACCAAATTTTTTGCGCCCTCCAAAATATGATATTCAATGAAAAATTTAATTTTTTGGTCATTTTGGAATTATATAAAATATATATATAGATAAAAAATAAAAATTTTATGCAGATAATTACGAAATAAAAATTCAATAGTAATTAGTCTGAAAATTATTTTTTTCTTAGCAAATATCAGTCAAAGGTAAAATATTTAATTATTTTTCAATAACATGCAGGAAAAATTTCGTCCTAATTTGTCTAACCCTAATTGCAAACTCGAAATTATTATATTATTATTATCGTTGTCAAATAAATTACATAAATCACATTATCCTCAATTGGGGGGGGCTTAATTCTTGTAAATAATTTATCAATTGTTTCTTTTAGATTACTTCAATATGAACATACTTTGTTGAACAGTGATTTTGCGTCTTCATTATTATTGTCAATATTTATTTAAAATAAATAATCAATTTTATTTTTCCAACATAAAATCAAGTCATCAATAATTATCGAATAATAATTTTGTTATTTTAATTTAGATATCAATTAACATAAAATATTTTGTTGATGTATGGGAAATTTTTTATTAAAATATCCGTAATTAATTTCGAATCAATAAAAGATTAATACTCTTATGATGTGAATCTTTATAAGGGTTTAATGAATATATAATATTATAAATCAATACCCTCAGTGATTAGTATAATAATTAAAAATATATGGATTATATATATTATTTAGCGGTTTGAATGAAATGTATATAGATTATCCTCATTTTTATAATAATTATAATCAGGATTTATTCATTAATCTCTTATGAAAATGGAATATATTTATGGATATGGGATATTTATGTCTGTACATATCAACCATAAAAATCCCAGGTTAAATATGCATGGGTAATTGTATTCTTCGAGGTATTTAACTCATCCAATCATTAATTATATATTTTATTTTTAACCATGATAATTTAGTAAGAAATAATTATTTTTATGAAAAAAAAATTTTTGTATTCCATTTACTATTAATAATAATAATAAATAAAAATAATTTATTTTAGTCGGATATTATAGTGTAGGTGCGTATATTAATAAAACAAAAAATAACTCTATTTTTTAATTCTAAGGGTAAGTTAAAGGACTTGAATAATTTTCAGTGATGCTGTACAAGATAGTCAATCTTTGTTAAATTTTGTGTCACCATCTCGCTAGGGTCTGTTAAAATATCGAAGGTACCATTTAAGTAACCTTGGTAACATTATCATTATCTTTTTAATTCTAAGTAATTGGTTATATTTATCCTACAAATATGATAATAGAGTCTTCAGATTTTTCATTGCACAAGTATTTTTATCCTTTTACTGTTAATGAGAACAGTTTCAATTTCCATTACTGTTTTAGTCTTTAATGGCTTCATTAGGTGTAAGGCAGACCAGTATAATATTTTTTCATAATAATATTTCTATTTTCAATTGTTATCTCTACTTCAGATGAGCTCTTAAAACTATATTCCATGTACTCATTTTGAGCATATTACAAAATGATGAGATGGTGTTATGAGTTTTAGGAAATTTAATTTTATCAACATTTTTCAATTATGTTATAAAAGGAGATTATAGCTAAATAGCAATATGTTGTATAATACAACATACTGAATGTTATATTATACGGCATAGTAGAACATCAGCCTTAATGGGATGACACTCCCGGAAACTATTTCAGCATTACGAGTTACGAGAAAACTTTGAACTATTATTAATGTCACAACAAGACTCCGGAAATTGCTGTGTTGCACACACCACAAGCAGCTCAGACTCAAAGACAAATCAGGAGAATAAATTTTTTCGAGGCATAATATTAAGATTATTATTATTATTGTTATTGTTATTATTCGTACCGTTAAGGAGTTAATTTCAGAGATTTAAAATTTTAATATTGTTAGCCAGAAAGTATTTGTACGAAAACTGTAAACGACTAGACTACTGTAAAGAGAACATGAAAAGAGAAGTGTTCATAAGAGTCTGTAAGAAACTGAAAGAAGTTGAATATTTTATTTGAAAACAATCATCAAATAAACATTCGTTATTAAAACATTAAATATTTAATAACATTTGAAAAGATTCGAGAAATAGATGCTAGAAATTGGTAACAAAATCTTTTGCTTGATTGTCAAATATACAGAGTGTTTTATAAATGTGCATTCACGTTTAAAGCAAAAATAATCAACTAAATTTCAACCGAATTTATTAATCCAATCGTTTTTTTTTGTAAAATATTTATTTTTTTCCATTGAGTCATCTACAGTAACATATAAAAATGATTCATGTTCATTGACAAATTGATTGATTTTTAATTGTTTAAACGCTTATATATATTTATGAAACTACTTGTATTAAATATCGGTCCAGCAGTGATTCTCAACCTGTGTGGTGGCATTTTTATAAAACAGATTATAAAAAAGAAGAAAATCTATAAAATATTTATGTTACAATAATAAAAACTTGTTAAAGGTATTGAAGATTTTTCAAAACAATATAAAATGGATAAATGGTTAAGAGAAGAAATTTGTAACTCATTCAATCTCTTTTCAATAAATATCCTTCTCCATTTTTTCAAATTATTTTATTTTACATTGAAAATTATTTTCATAAACTTTTTTAAAGAATGAAGTATTGGTAGAAAAAATTTTTTAAAAACTTATTTTATGTTTGATAGTGTGGCGCAAGATTTTGAAAATTTTAAAAGTATAGCAAGACAAATAGAGGTTGAGAATCACTGGGTTTTAGGAAACACTTTGTGTTTGTCTAAATCATTCGTATTAGAAAATTGAAAGAAAAGAAATTGAAAATTTGTAATTACAATTTATCAGCAAAGTTTGGTTGAGAAAGAACTTTGGACAAGGTTTAAAACGGAACAGTTCAAAAGAAAACAATATAGCTTAAGAAAACATTGGAGAACATTATAGATAAAGTTGGCAATAGTTAATATTAACCAATTATTATATTTTCCATGACTTTTAAGCAAAAGTGCAAGAAAATATGTTAATAATCAATCACTTTGATCAACATGGTCTCAGATCTATAATGAAAAATTTTCTCCTTGCCAAAAAATAATTGTGTTTTTATACGTCATTTTCAATAATAGAATAAAATTCCTTTTTTGTTTACTTATTTTATTAGTGTTAATGAAGTATTCAACTTGTAAATAAGAAAATGACCTATGGACCACTATGTGGTATCGAAAGGTTATCCCATTATATTTAATCAAATAAAATTATTTTTAAATGTAAAAAACTCTAAAACTAAAAAAAATTGATTAAAAAAATAAATATCCTCAAGATATGGTTTCCTTTACAAAAAATGATATCGTGTTGGATAAATGTAACCATTTTGGTTGAAATGATGATAAAAACTTAAGGAAAATGACAATAACTTTCTGAAAATAATTTTAACAATTGCCTATCGTCAGCAGAATAAAAGCTCAATAGAAATAAAAGTCTGATAGCATCATTCTTCGGGAACTATTGTTCCGAGACATGAGTGTGGACAATTTCTTTTCAGAGGTACAGACCTGACAGATTATTTGATGGAGTGAAGCACATCGAATTGTGTAACATTTTCCTTTTGAAAAGATTCAGATTGTCAGAATCAGATGCAAACTGACGTGCAGTGTTCAGTTATTGTTTAATTCCTTAATAAAACTGTGTGTAACCAAACAGAAAAATAACAATTATTATTTCTTTGCTGAGGTCTTGTTGATGATATCACATTTTTATAAATTGTTATCAGCATCTAACTTTTTTTTATTCACCAGCTTATTATTCACTTAGAATTTTTGATAAAAACTGGTCTGATGATAAAACTTATTTTAAATATTCTTTATCAATTTATTTTTGTCGAAACCACTGAAAAATTTTCTCCTGAAGGTTCACTATAAAAAAATCCTATATCTGTACTTAGAATAACATTTTAGATATTTCTCAATTTTATCACTTTCAATTCAGCTCTTAAGACATTGAAATCATGAGTTTTCGTGGCTATCAATTAGATAAGTTGCGTTTTCGGCACTGTATGTTTTCAATATGTGCATAGAGAAAAATGAAGAGTTATTATTTATTGCTAATGTCGCGAAATTTCAAAAAAATCAAAAATTGATGCAGATAAGCAACGTTGTCAACACAAACATACATTCTAGTGCGAATTGATTGAAACAATAAATAAATAAATATTATCAATGAATTTTTTTATTTAACTAAAATTCACTATTGTGCATAGTGTATTTTACATAAAATTTTATATTCAATTTTTTATTATACATCATTCCTTTGATTGGTTGCAAATTTCCGATACTATAATAAGTGAAACATCCTCAAAACATCTTTTTAACGAGTGTTTGACACGCTGACCTATGTGACAATCGCGAAGCTTCTCTCGGGTGACACACAAATATATTGACTTCTCTGACCTTGTAAAATAAAAAAGCTTGTTAAAAGGACTATTCAACATTGTTCGATAGTGCAATTTTTGTACTTGTTTGCCTAGTTATACCGTGTTCCTTTCATTGCTATTGTTAAAAGTTGTTTTTTGACAGGTCGTTTGGTGCGGTGACCAGCTGCAATAAGACGCCTGTGAATTGTAGAAGAACTAATTTGGATTTTCTTTCTCTTTGACGTAGTAAGTATGCATGATCTCTTGCAGTGGTGTTTTAATAACCACACCTACCTTTGCGTTTCAAAGAAAGCGATCCAGTATCTTGTTTCCACTTGATAATACCGCTGACACTTGCAAGACTCAAACAAGCAATTGAAGCAATCTCTCGAAATGTTTATGATGTGTTTTCGTGTAAATTTATTATCTCCGTGCATTTGCTGGGTGTAATATCCATTTTGAATCAAAATTGAATTATAATTAATTTAAGTTAACAGACAATACTTGTTGAAAAATATTTAATATCGAGTAGCTTAATGATTTTATCAGTCTTTGGCGTCATAATACATGTATATAATTCAAAATTGTCTGTTTGTAGTAAGAGGAATAAGGTTTGTGTTTAAAAATGTTTTCCTTCAAATAATTTGCACAAGAATGTATGCATATACGAGAATTTATATTTTATATCAGAAATCAGTAACCTCAGAATAAAGACATTATTAAAATGAATAATTTTTTTAAATTGCAAATTTTAAAAATTTTGAACAAGTTTTGGTTTTTTACTATACTTAATTAATGGAAGATTTACTTATAATAATAAAGAAATCATTATTGTTTTATTATTATTAATAATGTTATTATGATGAATGTTATATTTATTAAGTTTTCATTATATTCAAATATTATATCTTTAAGGAAAATTAATTCATCATTAAGCTTTGGGTAACTTTTAAAAGGAGTTAAAATAATACCTATTCTCAATATTTTGATATTATCCTTTGTAAGACTTAATAACTAGTTTTCATGTTTGCAAACATTTAATATTTACTTTAATCCCCAGATAAATAATATTTCTTTTACTCTCTTTATCGTTTCCCGATTTTGTTTACCTGGACACTGCAAAAATTTTATCGAGCTTAATTTTTCTTTTCCATTTTTCTTATATATATAACAAAATATGAATTTACTTCTTCACTTTTACAAGACAAATATTCAGATCCTTGCTGTTGTAATCATTTAACCTTGATAACCAATCTGCTTTTTTCAAATCCCTCTGTTAACTAGTTAAACCTTCTCTTTTTTACCGATATCATTTATAATATTCTTTATCACACTTCTAGAATTTTATTTCTTTATTTTTATTATTTTTATTAATTTTTATTATATTTTAATTAAATTTTAATTTTTGCTTACATTGACTTCTGTAATTCTGGACAAGTAAATGTAAAACAGTATAATTTTGGCTCCCAAAGCTTAAGTAGGAATAACTTGTGTATCTTGTGACACCTAAAAAGGTCAATTGAATCAGGTCTTCAGATTTAAAGGGTAATAGCAAATCTTTACCCTTAAAATAAAACAAATTTGATTTACATTAAAAGTACTCACTTTTTGCCAAATCTTATTTTTGTTTGAATATTCACTTATTATAGGATATAAGACAAGATGCAAAAATACCATAGTACACTTTTTATTATTAGCTGATAACTACCATAAAAGATGTCAAAGATTTTTGAAAATAGAATTCTCAAATATAAGAGAAACCTTGGACCTAAGTGGTTCTAATTAACTACAAGAAAATGAGCATTAACTGTGAACATGGATCAAAAATAATTTAATCAAAAAATAATTTCATTTAATAAATTTCATTGTGGAATATTTTTTATTTAATTTAATAATTAATTAATAAATTCTAAATAATAGTAATATATTAATTCTATTAACAAATGTTACGATGCATAGAAAAAATTAAAATAATTATTAACATAATATTATAAATTCGTAATTATATATTTAAAATGTCATCGTTACTTACTACTGCAAGTAGTATATTTAAACAAAAAATCATAATTTTGTTGTATATATCCTTTATCCCTAAATTTATGTAATTGATTTTTCCCATGTGGAATCCCAGAGTCTTCAGGTAATTGTAGTAAGAGTCTTGATCTGAAATTAGATGTTGTTGATCCTGTGGTTTTGCCTGTTTTTATTCAACACTTCCAATAGCATTGTGTTGAAAAATGTGAGTAAAATTATTTTAACAAAAGCAATTTATTTATTTATTTTATAGCTTAATGATACCTTGTTTAGCGTCCTTTAGATTTGATCGTTGTCTTTTGAAATGGTGCACAGACTTTTGCATGTGTTTCAACCATCAGTTCGCTTTTATCACGTCAAAGTCCACTTTATCATCCATTTATTTTTTCGAGATTTTTTTCCTTATAAATCTTTCAATTTTTGATTTATTGTCATCCATCATGCATTTTGGCAGTGACATGAGATTAATTTTTTGCCAAAAAACCATATCAGTTTTATCAATATTTTAAGGCTTTTTAATAAATTAATTGATTTAATTTTTCAGTTCCCCCACAACCCCATAATTTTAGGGGTGCAGGGATTACATCGACATCGATTAATTTGATTTGGACAGCACCACAGATCCCAGCCACATTGACTCTGTTGGATTATATTTTAAAGCATCGAGTAGTTAGTGGGAAAAATTCCCCAAATATCCCAAATAGAGAGGAAGTTATAAAAATTCCTGCCGATCGCACGGATTATCGCCTAACAGAACTCTGGCCAAATACTTTATATCACATTAGTCTAGCTGCTAGAACAGTTCATGGTATAGGTGTATCTGCTACGATGAATGTTCGAACGGAAAATAGGGGTACAAAGATCTTTTGTTAAATTCCATGCCATATGGAACAATTTATATTTCAGTTCCTGTTACTCCAAGAGGTAAAGATGTTCGAATTCTCTCGGCCACATCCATAGCAATCCGTTGGAAAATGGATGCCGATAACCAAGAATCAGTTAATAGCTTCAAAATTAAAGTCATAAAATTAGGAAACAATGAAAACAATGAAAACGACAATGAATTATCATTCAAAGTGCAAAGCGTTCCTGCAAACGATAAAAATAGCAGTCACCTCTATGAGCACGTTATTAAAGAATTGGAAAGTGGACAGTTTTACAAAATAGTTCTATGGTCCGTCGGTCCCAGTGGACTCAGCGCTCCATTCATCTTTGAAATTGTGAAGACCAGATCTGAAGATGCCGGTTAATTTTGATTATTTTGTTAAACTGTATTTTAACATCAATATCTGACCGAAATCTGCACAAAATTGCCATTATGACAAAAAATTAATTAACTTTGTTAAACTGACAAGTGTTTTTTGTTTAAGCATAACAATTCTGTTAATTTTTAGAACAGAATTCCAAAAAGGAATATACGTTAATAGTTTTGACAATTGCTTAATAACCACAATGTTGGAAATGTGTGCTTAATTCTGTAAATGAGGTTGTGAAGTCAGACATGTGCGTTTTTAAAAAAAAGAATTATCATGCTGTAAACAAGAAATATGTATATTAATCTAAAGGGTAATTTCCACCAATATTTAGGACTTGTCGCTATCTTTCACAAAGAGAACGAATGCCATTTTCGAAGAATTCGTTTTTCTGGGATTAGAAGTATTTTGACTTCTTCAAAATTAAAATTTTTCATGTATCTTAATATCGTTGGCCCTAAATGTCTGGATAAAGCAGAACTTTCCAAACAATTTTTAAAATTTTTTGCTTCATGTGGTAGAGGATTGTCAAGTATAATTTTTTGTAATATCCAAACTTTTTTATTGAAGAGCTTAAAAACCAAATCTGCTTGCTTTGCGTACATAGTACCAGTGATTGTCTGACCAGGATTCAGCACTTTAAAATAAACTAAGCCATTAATGTTGCACCACACACACAGCATTGTTTTTCTTCGTAGTTTTTCAGTTTTGGAATTGGAATTTACCTTTCACCAGGTCTTAACTATTTCCGTCCTTTGCAAAGATCTTTGAAATGTATTCACTTTTCATCCGTCGTAAGATTTTTTTCAACAAAGACATTATTCTTTGATTTGTCAAATAATGTAGGGTGGTCAAAAAGTCCTTTTCCTATTTTAAAGGTTAATACATTTTTATTTTTAGATATGCTTGTTTTAATTAATTTTAAACGTGACTTGATTTGGCGGCCTCGGTTTCCAGATTATCGGCTGCATATTTTTTCTTGTTGGACTATCTTAAGGACAGGATATATTAGGTTGTAAAGAAATTAATGGCGGTTTATGAAACTTAATTTTTGCAGTATGAATTAATAAAGGAAAATTT
>JBBMKC010224669.1:0-22240 GCA_037834085.1 Bipalium vagum
GTAAAGAAAAAGATATAACTCCAAAGAAATCAGCTGTTATTGTTGCATATGTTAATGATGGATTATCTTACAGTCATTATGCACTGTATGTGCATAAGTAACGAGATATTAAGAGAAAAAGGATAACGTTCAAAAAAGACAGAGTCCAACCACAACAAGATTTTAGAGCTGGAGAATGAAGTACTCATAAACCCGAAAGCAGAATCAATGGCAAAGAAGGATAGATGAATCTAAATATAGTTAATAGAAAAATTCATCATAGAAGATATTTACTTTAAGCTTAAAAACAGATTAAAAAGAACACGGGAACTAAATTTTATTTAATGAACTAGGGTTTTTTTTTTAATTATAGTGATCATTAATTGCAGGTTTGACTATGCAAGGTAAAGCATTCTATTTGACTAACGAATTGAATTAAAATAATGAGTTTTACTGCCTTAAATTATACATTTGGAATAAGGACACAATAATTGGTGAAGAGATTAAAAACGATTATGTTAAAACTCAATGTTAACTAGATGAATTCTGAATTTATGTTTAAAGATGTTTTGGATGTGTTTTGTGCATGATTATGAGTTTGTGATGATAATTATTAGATTCGATTCTCGTAAAAAACGGAATTGATTATAATAGACATTTTTGGGCATGTTAGGATCTCAGTAAAATAAATGAAAAATATTTATATATCTGGTTTGTATTTTGAAAACAAGTATTATTTTGTTTTTATATCGCTTTGGCAATTATGATATAGATGTATTTTTAAACTCATCTACTGCTTGATTGGTAAAAGTTTGTCTGTGTCTACTGAGACAAAAACTCTGAATGGTTATTAGTATAGTTATATTCTTGAGTAGTCATTTGTAAATAAGAATTCAAAGTCGAAGCAATAATAATATATTTCATTAAATCCGATTAACCAAACAAACTTTTACCTCACCTTTTATTAAAATTAAATTATTTACTTTTTTAAAATTAACCAGCATTTATTTAAAAATTTTAAAAACGTAACATAATCTTTAAAAACTTCAAATTAAAAAAATTTCATAATTGTTAATCTGGGCGTGAAGTCCTTATTTAAAAAAATTCAAACAAACTAATTGTTCGAATCACTCCTTATAAGAATCATTCACGAGAATCTGATTACAGAATTTAGGGTATTAAGTTTCTCTACATCCTAAAGTATATCACTGAAATGTAGTACCGCAAATGGAGTGCTTTCTCTTCAGGATGACTATTTTTGTCATGTCTGTCAGGCTTGCCTTTTCTAATCTTCTAATAATTCGCATAATATCGTCGCAAGTAACATTGGCACTTTATTCACAAGGCCAGAGTGAACGGTCTTCCTTCATAAAATTTTCAACCCAGATTTATGCATAAGGTATCAAGAGTATTCTTGTGTTAATACTTTAATTTAATGAAGAAAAGGCGTGACACAATATTAGGGGTTCTTACTACTCTGGAAACGAGTAAATGACTAGTAATAGATTAATGCATGTCTTTTTTTCCGGGCTTGTATCATATAAATTACATGCTTAAGATCTGTAGAATTATCAAGGTAATATGCTCGTTTTACAGAGCACAGAGGATAATGAAACGAATAAGATCGAAAAATCCAGTATCAGTAGTGGCAAGATAAAATTTATGGGTAAAACAATAATTTAAGTGTTTTAGATTTCTTAACAAATTATTTATCCAAAAAAGTTTAAAAATTTCCCGCTTCAGTCTTATAGTACCATTAGGTAACCAAACCCAGATAAAACTAAAGACAGGTAAAGTGTAATATTTCCAAATTATGTCAAACATAGTAGGAACATGTGAAAACCTTTATTCTCCGTACATTACACAACTGATACCAATCTAACTGGCACTGTTAGGATTTTGGCGGTAAGTGGAAAAGATTTCTCAATGTACGGTAAATGTGTCACAGTAACATATAAGCATATTAAATCTGATATGGATTCTCGGATTAAACTGAGAAACATAAAGAAATTCTCCGAAAAAGCAATCAAGTCGGTAGGAACTACAGCCTTCATTTAGTTTAGGTTAGCTCGCAGATGCTACTTCAAGACTGAGAAGACTAAATGATATCATGTATATATTTCGATGTTTAATAAAATTTTTTTGTTTTCTTTGTTTGAGTCAAATATTTATCCGAAGGTATATTTTGAAATTCTTGATTCATCCTTTAACTAAAAAAAATACATGACTTTTAATACTCTTAACCTCTTTGTGGTACTAAAGCGATTTTTTATTTGCTTCACTAATTTTCTTCGTCCTCAGACAAATTAAAGCATTTAATTTTTTTCTAAATGGTTTGAAAATATCTAAATATCAAAACAATTTTTTAAAAATCAATTATATTCTTGATATGTAGAAGTTAGCCAAGGTGAATATCACTCAATTTCATTTGCTTTATATACTCCCAGACAACAATGGCACCGGTTACGTGAACATTAAGAGATCGAATTTGACCAAATTGCGGAATTTCAATGCATTTGTCAAGATGAGATATCAGCTCAACTGGTATTCCTTCTCTTTCATTTCTAGACAAATAAACAATTTTAAACAAGGAGAATAAAGAATGCCGAATTTCTAGTATTAAATGAAATTCAAAAAACAATAAAATTAGTTATTAAAGTCAAAAGCTCCTCTTTGAACTGAGCTTGAAATACAATTAATAGCTTTAACATATTTAAACAAACACAAATTTATATAAAATTTTAAGCGTAATTAACCTTCGAAAACCTTCTTTTTTTATAAAAGAAAAGTGTAATATAAAACTAAAAACCAAAACACATTTATTATAAATTATTACTTATTAAAAACTTTTTGTACTATTTTTCCCACTTTTATACATAAGTAGAAATGTAAATGAAGATCATTTTTATTATATAAATAGTGTTTTTTACATAAATAATAGATAAAATTTTCTTTCAATACCCTATCTGATTAAGTTCTTTCAAAATGATTCGTTATGGTTATGAATTGAATCACAAAAACTAAAATATAAAAAATGTTACTTATTTTGAGAAATCTACCGAAATTAATTAATTTAATATAGTAAAAAATAGTTATATCTCATTTTTGACACTAAAAACATTTATGAACACAAAACATACCCCAGAATCAAAACGGTTTTCCTTTTGAAAGAATTCTTCTGTAACGGTACACTGTTGGCGGTCTGTTCTATTCCCACAATATCAAACCCTTCAGCTCGTTTCATTTCAATAAAAGCTACCAACGATTGAGCAGGTACTTCGGTCATGTTGATCCATTTGTCTGCAGTCACTGCCAACTGTTTGAAATCGTTGTTGTCAACCACTCGCAGATTATCGACCACAAATTCGCCAATTCCGAAAACGTTGCTCGTCCTTGCCAACCCTCCCACGTTGGTTGGCTTGTCCAACAACGAGCAGACCAAGACAATATCGGAATCCGTCGAGTTCTCTATTCCAAATAACGCTTTCAAAGCCTCTTCATCCGGTCGCGATGTCAGCCAAGGCTGGATCTTTTTCTGCACGTCCTCATTATCGTTATCTACTTTCATAGTCTTTTCTTTGGCTTGATCAGTAGTGGTTTCCGTTTTGACTCTCCACACAGAATCGTGACAGCCTTTCCACTCTGGTCTTTGATTATGGAAAGCGATCGCGTAGTTTTCTGTGGATGATTTCGAGACCACCTTAAATTGATCAATCGTGATGATCTCTTCTTCAACAAGATCGAACAGCTTCGGTAAAATGTCAAACACTGTTTCCAGACAAACGTCCTGGAGAGGTCGGAAAATCGACCACCAGAAATTGTCGCACAATTTATTGATATTTCTCCCCGAGGAGTTCTGACTGGTGAATGAAATATAACCGTCAATAATATCGACCAGGTAAGGCTTCAGGATTTGAAACGATTTCGAACTCCTAATGGTTTTCATGAATGACATAGCATGCAATCGGACATTGTAGTTCTGTGCCGATCCCAGAGCCAAAATGGCCAGAATCGATTGGTCGATCATCACATCTTCCCCCATACCAGTCTCACCGGAACCGTTCAATGAGACTAAATGACGAATGATCGTGATCAACGAGCATTGATAGGCCGGTTTGCTATCATTGGGAGACTTCAATAATTCAACCAATCGACTTTGTCTGAACGTATCACGACTAAAAATCAATATCAAGCACCACTCCGACAAATGTCTAATGGAACTGAGAGTTTCTCTACTGATACTGTCCAACATCCACTCTTCAACAATAGATTGCCACAAATGATCAGAATCGTTGTCATTCAACGACATTTTCAAAACGATCAATACAACGGAATAAAGTCGATGCCGTGTTCGATGCAATTGATTATTGATATAATTTTTGTAACGGTTTTTATTCGTTGACAGTAACAATCGATCTGTGTCACGCAAACGTTCGATAATTTTCCTGCGAAACTCGTTCGTCACCACCGACCCATCATCTGCTGCCAAGCACAATATCAATATTGCCGACACTCGATCGCTGCTTTCAGCCATTATCGTCTTAGTCTCAGTATTGGTCCATTGATCTTGATAACGGCGGCACAAATACCGCTCAACTCGTTTCTCGAATCGCAAACTTCGTCTGTGGCACGGTCCGAACAACACCAATTGACCAATCAAATTTAAATAGAACTTCTCCAGATCACCGCCGTCCAATGGAAATCTATTTCCAACAATGAAATCGTGCAGCCCATCGCCGAGTTTGTGGACCATGCCGAATTTGTTTTCTCCAATCTCTAATATTGATTCGACGATTTCGTTGAGACACGAGACAATTCGCCGGCTCACGTCACTATCAATCATCGAGGTTAAATGTGCCCCGTGCAGGAGAGCGTGAAAAAAGATTCTTTCCAAGAAAACGGAATAGACTTTCCAGAATTTCTGAGCAATGGATAAAAGTTCCAGCACTCTGTTCCACGCCGATGAAACGAGTTTCATCATCATGGTGATGTGTTGGGCGGATTTCATGTTGCTCAGTATCTGACCAATCGATCGACCGATAATGTTTAATATTGGAACCAAAGCCTGACAGGATGATGGGCTGACATCGAGCAGGTCGGAATAAAACGAGAACAGGCGCGTCTGAGCTTGGTCATCTTCGATGAATTCGATTATCCACAAATTGATATTCGAAGATCGCCAGAGCAATCTTTCGTAATCCAACGGTGATAATTTGTGACATTTTGTCAACCAACACATTTTAGCGGCCGCTGATGAAAATTTCCCATTGAAATTGGGTTGGAACCGTGAATCAATATTAGCACCAATTACGTTTGAAAGTGTCGTGTCGGCGTTATTCATTTCAGCGGGATAAATCGACGAGACGATTTTCCGTGGGAACTGGACAATAAAATATCTCATCAGATCCAAACAGCTTTGTTGACAGTCTCCGTCGGTCGTGATATCGATTTGATTGGACAAAAATCGCATGATCGGCCCAATACACAAGTCGAGCTGTCGATCAAACGAATCGGACCAAGAACTGTCTGTGACGGATTGTCGTGCGGAAAACAACACACAGAGGTGCTTGACAAGAACAATCGATTTCAATATCGAAACGACTCTCGCATATGGATTATTGGTAGAATCGCAAATCAATTTCGTAATACCATCGATGAAATCGATGAAGCCCATTTCGATTTGGAAAAACGACAAGAAGAACGCCATGGATGCCATTTTATTCGTGAAATTCGAATCCGATAAGTCAATATCGTCAAATGATTGGCGCAAAATGTCGAAAATTGATTCTCGGTCCCGCCTGGACTGAGATTGGATCTTCGCATCCAATACCAAGAACAGCTGGCAATCGCAAAGAACGACGTTCTCCACATCAAAGAATGTTTGGAAGACCCGAACTAGTTCAGGGAAACAGAAGATATCGATTTGGTAATTCTTAAAGAAACCAACTAATAGAAATGAAGTGATAAATCGGCGATATTTCAAATCGATTGTCGGCAAATTGGACTGGCACAACTTCCCGATTTCTGATAAAGTCCAAAACGGAAGCGGCGGTAACGACGGTGATAGTTGCTGGCAATGATAAAAAGATTCAGCGAAAAACAGCAACGCCTGAGCGTTCCACGACGTGGAGGAAATCGATTGGAAAACTGAACGAAAGACGGTCTCGACTGTCGCAGACGACAATGATGATTGGCAGAACTGCAGGAAGAGATTGTGGAGGAAGTCTCGAAGTTCTACGTGAGCGAAGAAGCCATGGTTGTCGCTGACACCGTCAGGCGAGAAGTACAGATTGGATTGGTTGATGGTTTTGGTGAGAAAATTCGATAGCATTCTGCAATACGATTGACTGGAAAAATGGACGGGCACGTTGAGGAATTGACAGAAAGCCCACTTCAAAATTAACGAACTCTCGTGCAAAGAGGCCTTTTCGATGATGATCATTAACCAGTGGACTGATATCAATCCGGTATCGTAGGATGCTTTCAGCGTTTCCATTTTGCCCAGAGTCGGAACGATAAGGTGGGTTTGCTTTTCTTCCAGGCTATCGATCAGATTTACGGTGTCGGATATAATATCAGGAGTCAATGTAAAGAGCACCGATTCATTCGATATTGTTACGGATAATTTTTCGACATTGTTTCCAAGGAGGCCGTTAATATATCGATTCAGCCAATACATGGCTCGCTTGCGATTTATTGGATGAACAGAAACGAGGTTCGTGAAGATTGCTTGCCACATGATCTGCGACTTCAACGATTCAAGGATTAAAACTGAGGTCATTGATGACGCAGAAATGAGCTGGAGAAAAATTTCGTTGTACGAAAGATGACACGATTCCGATTTGGAAACAAATAGACTTAATGTAGTTAATGTCTCGGTATTAATTTCCCTTGTATTCTCAATGCATAACATTACACATTTGTGAAGAGTTTCTATGTTCGACACATTGATTTTGACAAGTATACCTAACAGGTTTTTATCACATAATTCTCGCAATAACTTCTTATATTTCACGAAAATTGCTTTTAGAAAATTATACATAAACTGAATCGATTCTAGAGCATCTATGATATTGAAAACTTTCTTAAAAATACTTTCATTATTATTTATAATTTCATAATAGAAACAGATGATTGAGAGCATTGATAAATTCAATTCAGAGCTTGGAGAATTACAAATTAATGTAAACAAATTATCTAGTGTTTGTTTAGAAAAAATTTCCAACAAAACTTGGCAATCAAAATGATAGAAATCAATTTCATAAGTTTTGAGGATTTGAAAGATTTTTTCACTCTCTTCGATGTGATCATTGTATGACATTTTTACATATATTAATTTAATCAAAAGTTGATTCATTTCAATAAGTTCTGAAAATTAATATTATATTATCAATAAAAATTATAATTAACTATTTTCTACCTATTGTAGAACACATTTTCGAAATGTAATATATATTATTCAAACAAGTAACTAATACAGTATAATATCTAATTATTTTTCACTTGTCAAATCTTTTATTTTATCCAAATGTGTTTTATAATGAAATTTTAATGCACTAATAAAGGTTATTTAAAATATTTATTACTACATAGTCAATCGTGTTATGCAAGTTTTCTTTACATTTTATATAATAATTCGAACTTATAAAATAGTTATTTTAATTCTAGTTTTATTATTTATTACATGAATCTTTTTAATTGAAATATCCAAATATAAGTTGACTATTTTAATTTCTATAAAATAAAATATAATTTTAACACTAATATCATTTAAAATAATCTTAGTGATTTGTAAAGATATTTCAATCCTTAATGAGATAAAATATTGTCAAATAAATAACCATATCTAATTTTCAACATTGTATAACATCTCTATTTATTTCTTTACTTATAGTTAATTTTATCAAATCTTAGAAAATGAATAATAACTCATGAACACAAAATGTATGACATTGTAGAAGCACAAGCCAATGACTACCGACGGATGATGGTAAACCAAGTTACTCCAAATTACAGAGTAAAGTCAGAGTACATTGAGCAAAAGCAACGTTATCCTCAAGTCAAAAGGGTTTTTTAATCGAAGCAGGGGGTGTGTATAAAAACCCAAGCTTGACTTATATCACTTGTCCTGTTTATTCTCATTGATATTGTTTCTGTTGCGGTTTATAAATATATTGACATTATGCGAGCATTTTACTCATATAATGAATCGGTTTGAAAATCAAAAATATTTATTAAAAATAAAAAAACTAATTTGCTTTTTGAAAAAAAATTAATAAAAAAAATAAACAAACGGAAGACCCTCGGTATTTTATCTAAATTTTATGATTATAAACATTTATTTTATAAAGGTATAATAACTTCTCATCCTTAATTTTTTGTTGGAATTAACAAAAATAAATTGGGTTGTCGGGTATGCCGGCGTGTTTTATCTTTGATTGCATTCATATTTGGTGTTGAGTTTTTGAACCAGAGAAAGTGTGAAAAGAGAGAGAAAGGAAAATAAACTGTTAATTCCATCTGAAATTGTTTGGAAACTGCTTTCTGAATTCCATATTATTGTTTGTCTGGCACCGTGGCACCATCATTTTAGTACTATTTACCTAAATCGAAATATGTAACTTTTAGTGTGAGGTTCCAAAAAAATTCGTGTTGAGAGTAGTGATTGGTCGATGGAGGAAAATTGGAGAATATATAAAAAACTCCCAGATTTTTTGCAGCCAGAAGAAAAACAGAATTGACCTAAAACAGGAACAGAGAGTTCAATTAGAAGTAGAACTAAAGAATATTAGTTAATTAATGCAGACTTTTTTCTTGTGAAACAATTATTATTGCGGATAATAAACTGACTTCTATCCAATTTGGTTATTTTATTCGAACGAACCATTTTTAAGAAACATACTTGAGAAAATTGGTTCATATTCTTTTGAACATTAGCAGTATCAAAAATTGACCATCATTGTGCTCTGAAAAAACGAGACCATAAAATTTTGTTTGAAATAAAAGCAAGGTATCCGTGGCAGTGTGCATTTTATTGTTGAAACAACATGTCGGATCATCAGTATAACCAATTTTCTTTCCATAAGAAATTTGTAATCATCTCATTATGTTGAATTCCGTCGATTGAGACTCTCGGAAAAGTAAAGTCCAAACACTCATTTAGTTTAAAATTCGAACTGAACCTTGACCCGGTCAAGATACATCGCCTTTGGATTTCCAAATCCCAAAATTCCACAGTTTTGTCTGTTGACATCGCAATTAATATGGAAATTTACTTCGTATCAAAGATGATTTTTTTAAAAAATTTTATCAACTTTTCCCTTATTCATAAATCATGATGCGAAAAGCCAACGGATTACCTGATCTACTAGTTTTAATGATTATGTAATCTCAACTTTACATATCTTTTGTCAACATTCGTTGAAAGATACCTTTGCAAATTGATTTTCGATCTTTAACTGTCACATTTAGTTCAAATGTATGTAATAAATTTACAACCGTATGGTCAGAAGGAACATTGTGGTGACCACAAACGGAATTGAATTTTCGAACAGTTGCCTCTATACATGATCTACAAACATAATGATTTTCTATAATTTCTAATTTCTGGTCTATTGATTTGATCATTCTTAAAATATCTGTTTATTAATAATCTTTAAACTAAAAGAAAGTATTTTGGTATTACTTGAATAAAATAACAGCCAATTTAAAATGTCAATTCTTTTTGGGTTACCTTTTCAGATTTTTACATAATTTAATATTGATTGGTAAAGCATTACGAATTGAAACCTTGTAACAATGTGTGTATAACTAGATCTTATTATTGTTGAACTAACTTCTCCAATAATTTCTAGGAAGCGCATATTTTCACTCGATAAATATTTATGCAATTTAAATTGATTTTTTACAGTGCAAAATTAATAATTTTTATAATAATTTTTGTGTATTTTTTGAAAATTATCATTAAAATATTATTTATTTTAGAGACCAAAAGGAAACTAAGTTTTATTATTAATATTTTTAAGATTTGGACGAGTGTTTTTAAATACTTTGTGATTAAATGAAAATATCATTTATTTTGTAACTATTATTATAATATGTATAAAATGTTGAGTGCTTAAAGATAACAAATATTTTCTATTTAAATTAAAGCCATGTTAAATGAATCTTGGAACAAAATATTTAGTCAATCTTTCATTTGAAAGCGGAATTACATAATTTTTCTTTTATTAATGAAATCATTACAGATAACGAGGAAATAACTAAAAAAATTGGTTCACTAATTACCATTGGTGTTCAATCTAAAACCTCAAATCCTAAAAAATTTATGAAAAAACATTAAAAGGTTCAAATTGAAGTTAGCAATTAATTTTAGGCTTTTCCTATTTCGCAGAGAACTAAAAAAAGTCGAACAATTATTTTCTGATGAAATATTAGTTCAAAATATTTGTTTATTTACTGTAGCACTTTATGAAGATTTCAAACAAAGATCCGTAAAGTTTTGAAAACTCGGTTTTTAATATTTGAATTTTGGAGGAAAATTTATCAAACTGTTACACAAATCGTTCCTAAAAATACAATTAACAAAAACGAAAGTTGAAAATTAAAACTGGTCTACACTTATTTTAATACATTAGTTTATTTATTTGTTTACTTTTTATTTATTTAAATTTTAACCTTGATCAGATTTTCAGTATTCAATAACACAATGGACGCAGAAAGTATTAATAGTTCCAATTCTCACAGATCTCACAACAAAAGCGCTCTGTTAAGAAATGCCACCGACTATTCACTATCACCACAATATCAAACCTATGACACCCAGCTCTATGGCTGTTCCATGAACAATAATGTCTATCCCAACAGTGTGATGCCCGTTTACAATACCGCATTTTATCCCAACAGTTTCAATCCGGCACCGGTATTCAGTAATTTCTGCCTAAATATCAATCAACAATCGACAAACACCAATTACGTGCCGGTATCGGTTCTCCAGAACAACGGTTACGGAGACTTTCAGAACATAGTTTCAAAATCAATCAATAACAACGATTTCAACAACGGCGAAAAGATCCAGGTTCAGATTCTGCCCCAAGACGACAATTGGGGAGCCGACACTTGTACGGCCGTGACCAGCGACACTGGTGGCAGTGCTGAGAACATTGCCGGCCTGACGGGCATGGCCAATCATATTTCCAGCAAGCGACAGCGATTCGATTGCATAAGAATAATCGGCAATTGTATTTTTGTCATTTTGTGTGTGATATCGATTTTTTCTCCCATTGCCATGCTGGTGCTGCCAAATCTGAAATGGCTGGAATGGGGAACGGTCTTTTGTGACCCTGCCTGTGAGGGCCAGCTGATCAGCTTGACATCTAAGTTGCTCATTCTCATCATCGGCACGTGGGCGCTGTTCTTCCGACGCAAGCAGTACAGTGTGACGCGCGTCAGCCTGTTTCGAACGTTTGTCTTGTTCATTGGTTTTGTGATTGTTTTCGGGTACTGGCTGTTCTATTCTGTTCGGATTCTCGATAAAAAGTTCCAAGATTTTTACAGCATTGTTTTGTTTTCTGTCAGCTTAATCGACACGCTTTTGTTCGTTCATTATTTGGCTCTGGTGTTGCTCGAGGTATATCAAATGCAAATCTTGTACTATATAAAAGTGACCCGATCACCCGATGGAATAACGCGATTTTATCGAGTCGGGCGTTTATCGATCCAATCGGCTGCCGTATTCGTTTTACAGAATTACGTAACGGATTTTCCGGAATACAATTATGATTTGGTCCAATGTTTGAAACGGAAATGTTATAAGCGTTATCAAGCGAAACAGAACCACGGCAGCAATCAGAACACGCCCAACGACACGCCTGACAAAAAGACCAAATATAAAGTATACAACATCGATTCTGATGGGAATGGGCCGGAAGTTGAGAATAATTCAGTAAAGCTGATCTCCAACCAGAATATCATAAAAGGCGGAACTGGAACGTCGGCCAGACTTTATGAGGAGGCTGAATGGGATAAAAAATTCCGTAAAAGACAAATGCGGCTGTTAGTAGCAGTTGAAGAGGCTTTCAGCCATGTCCATGTCTGTGAGGGTACGGACGAGCTGCGATTAGACGACCAGCCGCGAAATATCGGAGTTTTGGAAGCGGCTCAAACCATTTTGCCGGCCATTATCAAACCGTTACAGAAATTACTTCGCGTATCCCGGCGACACATGAGCTATTCCAGCAGTATTGTTATCAATCATATCGCGCTGTGTTTGGCTCATCGCTTGTCGGCCAAATATTTGGTCCAACAATTCTCGCCATCCGTAACCGTTATGGATTCGTTGGTTTTATCGAGCACCAAGTCGAAAGAGAAACTGAACAAGATTCCCTCGGAAATCTATCTTTCATGGGTAGTGATTTGCAACAAATTACTATCAAGGGGTCTCAGTGATGATGTAACCTTTCAATTGAAGCCAAGGGATTGTCACGTTGACGATCTGTGTCTTATGTGTACTGTTCACAAGGTGCCTTTCTTCAGTCTGGAAGAAAAGAAGTTCAACGAGGCCGATTGTCGTTTCATTTTGAATACGAATTCTGAGACTTCAGTCTGATGATAACATTTTGCAGATTTTTATCATGGTCTTTTGTGATAAAATCCTTGTTAAACGTTTGCATTTATCAAACCAAAAATATTGTTGTAACGAAAAAATGAGATTGAATGGAGATTATTATTTATCCTTCGCTTTGCTTGGCAATGCTTGAATGGCTTACAAATACTGGCGGAATTGTAAACAGTGATTTTTAGATCTCGAGAATGTATTCATTTGTCGTGATATTTTATTTGATAATAATTTATTTGAATAAATCCTTTATTAACCATCTTCTGGCCGTCTTGCCTCCCCTTTTGCTGTTTCTGATTAAAAATAAATAAATTATCGATTATCTGAAATATTAATTTTATTGGAAATTATCAATTTTATTTGAACATTAAATATTTGTCCGCTGAAAAGAAGAAAATGACCCCACTTTTCTTTGGAATTATTATCATTATCAATATTCTTTCTTTCGAACCAAGTTCAGCTTTGTTACGGATCAGTGGAGGCAGACACGAGAGAATTTACATAATGTAATTACAAAAGGATTTTATAATTTATAAGGCATAAGATGAAGAAACGAAATTATATAAATATGATATTCTGCAGAATTTCTCTCAAATCCGGCAATGGGTTGCTTTGACATATTTTGCTGACGATGATTAGGGTGATACTGAATTTCAATGTTTTTCTGCATGTTAATTTTGCTATCAAGGCAGATGGGATTTTCCTTTCACAATTTGAGGATAGATGCAATTGATTTTTTCGTTGAAAAAAAATAAAGAAAATTGTTAGAATTTGCAAAAAATATAAATAATATAATGGTTTTCGTTTCTCCTTGATTATGATATTATCATTAATAAATTAATGATGAAATCCATTGGGAGATTTTTCGCTAGAGTACTTCAAGTCGAGCGAATTTTCCCTTGAAATTTTCAACTTATTTTACTATATTCTTTGCAAAGCGAAATATCAGAGAGAATTATATTATAAGCTGTGACTTAATTTTATTTTTATATTTAAAGAATTTACTTGGACTTTTATCCAATTAAATAATTGGAAAATTAATTAATTAGTATTTTTTTCATTTAATTTTTTAAAATTATTTTTTGAAAAGTTAAATTTTTTGCAAGCGAAAATTTTTACGTAATATATTATTTGAAATAATTATTTTCATGTTATTCTTAAAATGTTTATTGTTTCATTCAATTAGGAAGTAAGAAATATGATAGGATCCTCCTCAGACGCAAGAGTAAAAGGCCATAAAGATCATATTAGTGATCAAAGATGAAGTTCACTTTTTATAATCATTTTTATTTTGAGCTGTTGAATTGGAGATATTTCAGAAGAATTATTATTAATGTGACAATGTCAATGACAAAAATTGAAACATTTTCTGATCAATAGTATCAATATGTTCTAAATGAAAGTTTTACAAAGTAAATGTCAAATAAATAATAAATTAAGGCAACTTATAAAATTTGTATTATTAAATTTTTTGGCCGGGTGTTATCGTGCTGGAAGATAAGTATGTCGCGTCTCTGCATATTCTGATCACTTATTTTTCAATGACTAGTTTAAATCTATCAATTGCTGTTGGCAAAGTTTTGGACTGATGGTTTAGTTCTCTTTTAATAACTTGTGATACGCTAAACCTATATGGTATCATCATATGCAGATAAATAATTGCAGTGTATATCAGCTTTGATTTTCTTCGTTAAGTATTATGGAAGTGTATCCACTTTTCGTTTCCAGTCAATAAGAAGTGCAAAAAACTTTTTCTTTTTACCTTTTAAGAAAGATCTCACACATTGTTTTTCGTTTCTTCATATCTTTTTTTTCATTTCATATGGCAATTATCCTCCTTCCTTGTAAATCTATCTCATGGGTGCCAAACGATTAGAAATTCCACATTCAAGAATTGTGAGAGCTTGTCTTGGGTCGATACGGATCTTTATCGATCCGTGATTGACACCTATAATCCATCGTCTTCAAGCTTTTTCGGCTAAAACGACTAAGCCATTCAATGTCTGGTTTATCGTTCTTAGCAATTTCACCATAGACGTCCTGGAGCATTAGTCGAGCTTCAAGTGATATTTTTTCAAATGGACGCAAAAAATGATCACTTTCCGAAAATGTTGTCGCCTTTGGTGTTCTTATTTTGACATTTTTGATTGAGTTAAGTAAAATGTTATTGTTAAAATTTCAAGCATTTTTTAGAAAAGTGTATTAAAAATATTTCCAGACTGAAGCATAAATAAAGCTGAAATTATCATATATTATTATATGTTAAAAAATAATCAATAAATAAAGGGTGTATACGAAAAAAACTGGTCGGCAAAATACAGCTTTCAAATTTGCATTATTAAATTTTTGAATATCCAAAAAAACGTAATATTTACAAAAATTACGGTATTCTATGAGACGGATCAAAGTTTGGAATTCATACTTCACATTAGGTGCTGCACATCATTTTCAGTAACCTCAGATGATATTTTGACCCATTCCTTTTCAAATTCCTTTTCCTTTTTCACGTTTTGTTTTGTTAACAATAATTTCCTTTTCATTATAGCCCAATATTTTTCAATTGGTCGGAATTCCGGACAATTAGTTTCGGAGAATTAGCACTCTTCGGTATAATATTGACCTTATTCTCATTGTACCAGTCTATGGTCGATTTTCCATAGTGACATGTTGCCAAATCAGGCCATAACACAACTGGAACGTAATGACATGGAAAGTTTAATCAACATGAGAACGAAGCGAATTAATTCGTACACAGAAACAAACAAAAATTTTTAAGAGAAATTCATTTAAATATGTCAATCATAAAAGATTAAAATAAATTGAAATCAGTGGATAAAGTGATTGAAGTGGACTTATGAGAAATCAATTAGGAATAATAAAAAGTATTTGAAAACGTATCTATTAAGCAACACAACTCTCAAATAAAGGTTAAAAATATATTTAAATTTAAGTCGAATAAATAAACTTTTCTTATTTAAATATCTTCTTGTAAATGGTTGTGGTTATTCAAAAAAAATATAACAGAATTCTCTTCATATGAAATAAAGCTGTTAATAAATGAACTAATAAATTCTCGAGGTAAAGCAATTAAAGTCATAGAAAAAGTCGGATTATCTATGAAAAAGATCAGTTAGAAAAGGTAAGTCGCGGAGGAATAAAAAAATTGACAAAATTTAAAAAAGTGGGCAACTTTCTACAAGAAATTATTTCGAGAAAGTTTAAAGAAAAACAAAAAAGAAGTACATCACAATTTATAATAATAATAATAATAATAATAATAATAATAATAATAATAATAATAATAATAATAATAGAATTTTATTCGTGACTTATTTAATAAAACGTATTACAAAATATATATAGTAAAATATGTTAAAAGTTCATTATAAAACTTTTAAGATCTTACTTGATCGTGATGCGAAATGTGCAGACAGTTTTTATTAGAGGAGTTTTCATTGAACTGTGACAAGCCTCTTTATCTACATTTTTAAGATGATATCTCTCCTAACATTTGTTGAGCCATATGCCTATTCAGAATTTCAGAAATCTTAGTCTATTTCAGACAATGGGGAGGTGAGCTGCCTGCTATAGTTAGCATTAATGTGGAATACAAATGATAGTAATAGCGATAAAGAAATCGTTAGTGACATTTTATAAATGATCTTGGTAAAAATAAAAATTGATCCAAAGACTAATGTACCGACATTATTAATAAGCAATGGCTGATGAAAAGAAACCGGGATGTGGTGTGGTCGAGTTACTTATTTTATAATGGGTTTTTCTTAATCTTTATATCTATATACATTGCAAGACAATGGGAACTAATGAAAAGGGAAACAATTTAATTTATAAATCTCTAACTCGATTTTAGATTAAGTGACTGAACATAATTAATTTATTAAAAATAGTCTTTTTTAAAAGTCCTATTATTAAACAGATCTATTAGGTTGTTAGTTTAGAAATGTGTTTTAATCAATAACATTCTTATACAGAAACAGCAAAAAACCGCGCATTTTAACTTTTCTTACGTATATTTGTCTCATAATTTTTATTAACGTTATCATTTTTCAGTTGGAAAATAAGCTTAGAAATAATCTTGAAGAAAAATAAAGTACCGACTTTATATAATTGGTATGATTTCAAACAAAGAAAGACTGCTGCAAAATCATACCGAACGATATATGCGGTGTGTTCGGTGATATTGTTATTAGTAGTTGTCAATGTAGGAAATGGTTTCTTTCGCTTAAACATAAAAATCTAGATCTGAAAAATGATCAGCATGTATGACGTGCTTAAACGGTAGATTATGATGTCTTAAGAGAAGTCATTGAGATAGATCATCGATAAACTATTCGAGAACTTTCTGAAAGGTTAAAATGCAGCCATGTGGTCAAAAAAGCTATTTAAATTCAATTGGTAATATAAATAATTTTTGCAAATGGATCCCACACCAACTTAATTTTGAAAGCATGTTAACTCAAAAACATAATGATTTTGATCGATTTTATATATAATTAATTTCAATAATATTGACGATTTATAAATATTTAAGATATTCAATTAAAATTATTAAATAAAATCAATATTAAAAAATTAATAAAAAAATATTAAAATTTTCTAATTTTTCACGTCAATACAAAAAATCTCATAAATATTTTAAAGTTGATTAAAAAAATTAAAAATAAAATTATTAAAATTATTGAATGAAAGTTTTAAATAATTAATAATAAAATTTATCGATTCTTATTTATTTACGTGTGTAATAAAAAGATAATTTTCGGTCACATACAACTTTAGTTTCTCAACAAAAATAAATAGGCCGAGAACAAAGAGGAAATAATTAAAGAAAACTGATAATTATACGAATATTATCCTGATAATACAGATCTGAGAGAAAACTTCTAATTTTTCAGTAAAATCTGAGGAAAAATTAATTATCAACTAAGAATATTTTGTTATCCTGAGATAATTAAATAAGTATCACGAATATGGATTGAATTAGGAAACCTTAAAAGAATTTGCGGAGTGATCGAGATAAAATTGACTTAATAATAAAAGAGGATTTTTTCCAATATTTGCAATACTGTGTAATATATATTTACCAAGCGATTTTTCTTTTTCTTAAAGAGACTGTCAAATTTATCTCGAACACCCCCTTTAGAACAGACGTAGTATATAAAGCTGTATGACTGTCTTTCAACTCAAAACCTTCGGAATGGTACAAAACCCGAATTCGACAAATTGCCAAATTTGGGCCCTTGTTTGTGAAAATGATGGATATTACTTAACCTACAACCCTTGTTTTGTGCAATAAAAATTGTAAAAGGAATTTCTTATTCGAAACGCTCAGTTTTATGGACACCTTAATAATAAGTAGTTATGTATAGATGAAACTGTAGAACTAAATAGAATTTCATAAAGACCAAATTAAATCTTTCTCCAGGAAGATCTCATAGAAAGTCTTGGTTTTAATTTTGGTCGGCCTGGGTCCATAGGATGATGTCAAGTTTCAATGACTTCTTTTCACAAAACCTATACCAAGTTATCTCCATTCGTAATGTAACAGATTTCAGGCTAGATTTACATAGTCATTTGAATGAAATTTATGTTGGAAGACCGTTTCCCAGAACATAAGAAAACTCTTTTCAAGTCTTTACCATTAATTTTTATGAGAATTAAGCACAACGTATTCTTTTACCTTTAACATAATCCCCTTTTACGTGTGTACACATAATTTTAATCAAGATCAACATAGGCAGACCTTGACTTGATTTTTGAACATCCTACTTGAAATAGACATTTGAATGAGATTTCAAACACGGAAAGTTATTTCGAAGCAATTGGAGAAATTGGTCATCTATCTTGGTAGATCTGGTAGTTCTGATAGCGGGGCTACTTACATTACTTTTGAAATGCACATTATTTCTTTTAGATTAACAAAGGTTATCAATAGAACAAAGTGGAGTTTTCTGTCTTATAGCCTAAGGATTTTACTAATGAAAACAAGACCTGTGAGGTTAGTGAGGTTAGAGCATTTTTTGATACTAAAACACTGAATCAGACAAGGTTGAAGAGACTTAAGAAGTAGGTAAACCTTACTTTCACAATGTTTCTTATAATGCTTCTTATAAAAGATATTTAGACAATCTACGGAGATCAGATCAAATCTCATTTGAAAGGCGATGTGTAAAAATAATTTCTTCATCAACCTTTAATATAAAAAAAGGTAGTCTTCATTGTAGAAGCACAAAGTGTCAGTAATTGACAAAGGTATTATAATAGAGCTACCTGCTCATTATTCCATAAGACGTATAATTAAATGTATTTCGATGTCATTGTCAAATATCACTGAAGTTTTACTAATTACATCTGATAATGACCAATCATTGATAAAATATATGTCGTTATTTTTATTTTAATAATATTTATTATTTTTGAGTTTTCGCTATTTTGATTACGTTTTGTGTCATTTTTCATTAACTTTGTGTGAGAGTAATAAAATTTATTAAATTCAGCACCGCCATTTATGAGCGAAATAATACAATTGAGGGATAGTATTCTTATTTATTTACAAGGAGATGGGTAACCAAATAAGGCGTTTAATAATAAAGTATTTATATCTTGCCTAAAATATATTATATTATGTATTAGTATATAATCAACATGGAAGCCTGACTATTATGCAAAACAACGACCACATTAATATAGGATAATTGACCAATTCTTTGTTGGAGTGGAATGCAATCAACCACATTGATCTCTGATGATATGCCTCATATTGTGGAATTTTGAGTCAAAGAAAAAAATGAAAACATTCAAATCCGTGGACGAAATAAAAATAATCCCACAATTGTTTTTGGCAGAGCAGGCAACATATAAGCTAAGTCATGGTTGAACCGATTGAGAAACCATTTAAAAATATCATTTTGGGTCATGATGAATATTTGCAGAGATCATAAAACGTTTTGTAAGTTTTGTTTTAATTTTTTTGAGTTCTTAAATATATTAGTCAATAGTTTTTATCTTTAATATTGTATCTTAATACTATATTTAAATGTTAAATTCGCTCTGAGACACTTCTGAAATGAATTGTGTCAAAGTACCACAAGAAGGATAGGAAAGAATAATACACAATAATTTAATTATACTATAATAAAGCCTGGCAAATCAGGTTTGCTATTTATTCAATTTTGATTTTCGTATTTTAATAATGGTTTTACATTTTAATTTAAACTTATTTATTGAACTATCGATTCATTTTTATTGTGTTTGATTTATATTCGTTTTGTGTATATTTTACTGTTTGATATTGGTTACGAGTGATAGTTGATCTAATTGATTTGAAACATCAGAAATTGGTGTTGCTGGAACATTAGATTTTTCTGTTAATTATTGTGTTATTGTCAATAAAGTTTTATTGTTGAGTTAATTTTTTTTTCATCATCAACACCAACCATTAGTAAGGATAAAGATAGCGAGATAGAGCTTAAATTCCTACTTAACACAATAATAAAATTTATATTTTAATTATATATTATAGAATTTCAATTTCTTTATTTAAACTAATAATCATTTTAATAAAAAATGTAATGCTTATTAAATATTATATTTAACTTAATTGTAGCATTTAATTTTAATTACCCAATTAATAATAAAATATTTTTATTTATTTTATTTTATTGATTTTCCATTCAGAGTATAATTTCATTATATAATTTTATTCTGTTACCTATCTTGTTAATTAATTTCTCCTTTCAATTCAGAAATTAAACAGTCTTGAAAACCGGCTAATAAAAATATAAAATTTCAGTATTTCCCTTTTTAATAATTCCTATTACTGACCTATCAGAGTCGATTGTTGAACTAATTATTATTATGGTAAGGAAATTAATTACCTAAATATTAATTATTTCAGTCATCATTTGTGAGGTAGTGTAAATACGCAGTGGGGATAGATTACAGTCTTCGTTTCCTAAAGATCTAAAAATATAGCACTGTATTATTTTGGATTCTGTTTTAAAATGAACCTGACTTTTCTTGAAGAAAATCCCAGTGAAGATTAAGTTAGAAGCGGACTGAAAAATGATATTAATAATTTTAGAATAGTTAGGTTATCTAGCGGCTGTGGGATAAGAAGGTTTTTGTGAAAATATAAAAATCATTTTATTTCTTATCACTACTGTAGTAATTGTGTGGTTAATCTATAAAGCTGAAAACAGATTGGAAGGTCTTCTTTTGCAATTTATAGTACGTATACATTTCTCAATCCTCATCCTGATCAATTTTGTTTGTAGTTTTGGTTTTATTTCACATTCATTTAACACAGTGACTGTCGGGCCACATATTGCTGTTTTTTAATTTTCCATTGAAACTAGCCATGAGTGCATTAGTCAGATAGCAGCATATAACTGATTGGTTGCAAGAAAGTAATTTTCCTATTTTATAAAAAGGCATTTAACTTCAATTTAACTGTGTTAAAAAAATAATCATTGTTTAAATCATATAAAAAGAGAGTCGACTGATTCAAATGTCAGTTAGTAAGTCAATTTCATATATAATACTTTGTTTAGTTATTTTCATTTGTCAGTTTTAGTATGGAATATCGGAGTACTTATTTGAAGCATATTTTACTTTTCTACTATTGGAAAGGAAAAAATAGAGCATAAGCTTGAAAAAAGTGTCCAGCAAAGATATATCAAAAGAAAGTCAATGTTGGAATTAGTTTAACAAATTAAGATGAGATGTTTTTACTCAAAGATAAGAAACGATCTGGTCTTCCACTGTATGTCAATGATGAAAATATTAAAAATGTGATCAATAATGATAATAAAAAATTGCATGGCATTGGAAAGAAGCTCAGGGTATCACATGCAACCATCGAAAGCCACATAAATCATATGGGTTGCATGAAAAAAATAGATTTGTGGGTTCTTTAATAGCTTATAACCTTATAGATGTTAATATTACCCAAGCATAATGAGTGTGGCAACAGTGAAAATCCTGACGGAGGAGGACAACTTTATACAGTAATAATTTTAGTCTTTTCATTTAAAATCCAAAAGAAACTAATCAACTCTACGTAGAATTTAATGATACTTTCGGGATTACACTATCCAAAATCACGAATCTCCTCATTTATTTCTGACCAATATTTGCGCAGTAAAACAATTTGAATTTCCCTGAAATTTTGGCCTTGTTGATATAAGGAATAATTTTACAATTAATGATTTACATAAATTATTTTATAATATAACAAAATCAGAACCAGAACTGCAATTAAATTTAAGAAAATCTCCATCAATTTCGATACGGAATTATAAATTGATAACATTGTCAAAGTCAATCCTGGATTTGGAATTGATCACAAATATTGCAATAAAAAGTAAAGAAATATTTCAATAACTGTTCCTTTTCATTGCAAATTAAATGTTTATTATTAATAATATATGTATTATTAATAGTAAACAAATAATAGTTATAGATAATAATAAATAATAATCAATAATAAATAAAAATCAATAATAAATAATAATCAATAATAAATAATAATCAATAATAAATAATAATCAATAATAATCAATAATAAATAATAATCAATAATAAATAATAATCAATAATAAATAATAATCAATAATAAATAATAAT
>JBBMKC010224670.1:0-11975 GCA_037834085.1 Bipalium vagum
ATTTCATGTTTTAGTTTGAGATTGTTGTTCTGTGTTTCGTTTCACAAATCCTTTGTTTATTGTTTTCTCTTTCTAAAGGAATAATAATGACAATATGTGAAAAGAAAACAATAAAATCGTTGGAGTAACACTCTTAAAATTGCTTTTTTGAAAGAAAGTTTACAGCCATACTTTTTGAGAAAGATAATTGTTTCATGTATGAAAAGCTGTTAAGCAGTATCAAGTCTCACTCTGGACCATTGAATTCTGGAATACTTATGGTTGCCCACTCACTTTCTCGATATATCTTTCTGTTGTTTTTATGAAATCTTATTTCCACTCATGAACTGTAAACTCGTTCAACACTCTCAACATTCACTTTTTAATAATAACAATAAACATTGTCAAATTTAACAGGTCTTCACCGTGACCTTCATTATTACTGCAACTATGTTATTATTATTATTATTATTATTATTATTTATCTTTTCTAATTTATTAAATGAAAGAAAATCTAATTCGTTTTTTAAACTAATTAAATTTGTTTTATTAATAAAATTATTTGTTATACTTTTTGAATGTTTCATTTTTCTTGCCTATGTCAAATACATTAATATCAAACACTTTTAATAAAATAGAATCCAATATTTAAATTTGAGTACAAAAATCAAAGTTTATCTTTATTATCTTTGTTATCTCTTTTTTCAATTCTACACTCGATTCACTTTTTATTACGAATAACACTATTCTTTAATATTTCCTCGAATTACTGTTCTCACTAGGAATATCTTTTGTAAAGCGCTTTCAAATTCGCTTCTTATCTAGTGAAGACAGTGGAATAAGTGTAAAAATTTTCGTCTCTGCAGATGCTGTCACTTTTCTGAGAAATCAATGACACATGCGTTGCCAAATTTTTTTCCAAACATGTCATTGTGTACAGCGCGTTGCTGATGCGTTTTTAGTTCACACGTTATGTAGTCATGGACAACGGAAGATTGCAATGAGCGTGTTGTTTTTTTGATCACATATGTTGAGATTTTGATTTTTCTCATTGATATCAAATGTCCGATGGAACCCTGGAAAATTTCAGGAATTTAGCTGAAGACAATTTAGCTAAATACGCATATCTTCGTAATCGACTTCAGCTGTTAAAGCCTGATTATACAGGTGTACTACATACATGTATAATTGGATCCATAGGAACAGTACACCCAAAACACTTGATGTATTGGAAAAAATCTGTGTGCTGAAGTCAACAATTGCTCCACTTCTCAAGGAATGTGCAGAACTGGGATACTAACCGATGTCAATAATTTTTATAATAATTATATTTACATAATAATTATGTAATGTTGTGGCGCACAGATGATTTGTTTGAATTAATAATAACAATTTGAAAAAATTTAAAAGTTTTATAATATTAAATTTAGAAGGTATCAGAAGGTTTCAGGTATTCTTTCTCTTTGCTCTTTTTGCACTGGTTTTGGTAATTGAAATCACTGCTGATAAAGAAAGAAAAGCTACCTGTGCAAAGATCAAGAAAAGTTGTCAGGCTAAGTGTAAAGGGTGTTCAGCATGTGTGAGAAGATGTATCAGAAGGCATAAAAGAGCCATTAAACATAATTTGTAATAAATATGTTTTAATGACCGATAAATAAATAATTGAATAAATTTTGAAAACATTTCCTCAGTGCTTCTATATTGAATTATTATTGATAAAATTAGTTTTAATAAATACTCAACAGTGAGAAATAAGCCTAAATTTTATTGAAAACGAAAACATTTGAGATAAATTTCAATCATTTTATTGCACATTTTTAAAGATTATTGAAGCATGTTGTGGTTCTTTTTCGGTGAATAGAATTTCTCTCAGGATCAAAAAGGCAATAAGTTGACTGATTGCTGGATTTCTTCTTATCCTTCTCAGGTCCTTACTCTTATGCTCTTACTCTTACCCTACATACTCTGATGTATTTCTTCTAAATTACGTAAATAAAATGTTTTCTCTGAAATACCTTTATGCAGAAACTAAAATCATGTTCCTCCTAACTGTTGCACTTTGAAGAGCACCCAAGCAAACAGTCAAGAATAAAAGTTCCTTCACAATCTTTAATACACGCAGTGTTGCATTTATGAAAAACGGCTTCACCCATTTCATTTTCAGGCGGTGGATCACCTTGCACTTGAGAAACGATTGTCAATGATATTAGAACCACCAAAATGATCTGAAGATACGAGGTATAATATTGAAAATAAATCCAACATTTTCTCACCTTAATCATCGAAAATGTTGACGGAAATAACTGAGGTATATTTACAAGTGAAAGTTATTTGTAATCAACCTAAATATTTCCATAAGTTAAGAGAAGTTTATAACTTATTAAGATCAGAAAAATCGATTTTCTGTTTGATTTATTTATATCAATATTGATTTTTAATACACATAAATATTAAAAATATATATAGATTTAAGTGGGCAAATGTTTTGAACATATTTGATTCCACAAAGTGCATAATAAAGAAACTTGTATTTTTATGCGAAAGCTTTCCTCAAAAATTGACCGACCTTTAATTGAATAGAATTATTTAAAGTTAAACATATATTAAAATAAAGTTATCCAGCTTCAAATATGTATCAAAGGGTTTTTTTGCTGTTAAAATATTTGCATTACATTAACATTATGTAGAAATTATCATAAAGCGTTTTTGGTGACTTTCAGAAACCCTTAGATTCAATCCCCTTAAAGGAATCAAATTTTATTAATTGAAAATGATAAAATATATAAAAAAATATTTAATGATAAAATGTGTACACGTTTTATTGCTTTGTATCTTCAATTTATCATATGGCAGAAATCTTCAACTCTTTTCAGTGCCCATCATACATTCCGTATCATTCATAGCCATCATTCTGGCTAAATAAACAAGCAACCATTCTATTTTTATTTATTGCGTAATTTATATATTTACAAACACACGCATATATACCTTTTAAAATATTTTGAAATGATTGCTTAGATCATTCCAAATAAATATTTTTATGACAATTAATTTTTGTATAATTGTGGGGAGCCACAGTAAAACTGGTAAAGAACCAATCTGATCTAACAGAAAATCTGAAGAAACAGATTCCAGAGATCGCTGATGAATGTCAGGAGCCAATGGAAAGTGAACACAGCTCTCCGAAACTTGTAATCGACATTGGAAACATTTGATATTTGATATTTAATTTGAATTTAAATTTTATTTAAAATTTGAATTGATATTCATGAAAAGGCTTCATATGGCATACTATCTTTATTTTTATATTTCTGGAAAAAGAATGTGATTTTATATTTTATATTGTAAAAATAATATTTAAATAATTAATAAAATTATAAATAATTATCATTTTAGAAATAAATTAAAAGTTAAATAAAACCGGAGTTAGATATTAATTAAAATATTAACCATCATGATTAAGCATTATTATTATTATAGAAATTAAACAACTTACCATAAATAAATTTTGTGGAAGTAGGGTTACTAAATATAGTAAGTTCTTTGGTATAAGAACCTACTTAAAATAGTAACCACTAACGCAAATTCTATTACTAGTAAATAAAACTTAAAATAGAAACCGCCCACATAAATTTATATTTAGTAAGTTAGAATAGAGCCATCTATGAGCTGTAGAATTTGGAAAACCGGAGTATATAAACTCCTGGTTTTCACATTCAAAACGTCCGTAATTAATCTGAGAATACGCTTACAGCTATTCAAATTAAAGATATTTTTAAGACACCGGTAATAATAATAGGTAAGGAATTTGTACTACCTCCAAAAATGTTTATTTAATCGAGTTAAACTTAAATAAATAAATAATTAACATTCATTTAGTGATAGAAGGAAATTTTTCTCTTCACTTACTTTTTAATATTTTCTTTCTTATTGTTCTCTCACTAATTCGATTCTGCTTCACTCTAGGTGACAGAATACACATTGTTTTTATTGTGAGTATTTGAATATATTTTTGAATTTTTAAATTTCTATAAAGTGTCCTTTTTAAAATCCAATATGGATATTCATTATTAAATGTCTTAGTTAATTTTAAAATATCTTTTTTAAAAAATAATAAAAGAGACACTTTATTTAAATTTATTAATTTAAGAAATTTGTTTAAGTATTCTTATTTTTATTGGAATAATAAAATTTTTGAAACTATGAGTGACTTTATTGAAATAGCTGCTAACATGGCGACCACAACCAAAGAATTTTCAGCCGAATCTGTCAGGCCAGAAATTTTTAGAAGATCGGATGATGTCGAGAAATTCCTTATCAAGTGTAAAGATTATTTCGATATGTTAGGTCTCCCAAAGAATGTAAAAGAGCTCGCAGTGATAGGTGTCGAAGATGTCGACGTATAAGTGAAAAGGGTCACTGAATTAGTAAACCCAATTAGTAAATGCAATGTCCGTGGGACAAAGAGACCCTAAAAAGTGAATTGTTACTGCACTGTTGCAATGATAAAGATATGTGGCAACATCTGCAGAAAAAAGAGAAGGACTCAGATGAGATTGTAAGTGAAATGACAAAGAAGAGTAGTATCAGATGAAGTGAATGTTGTCTCTTACAGAGACGCTCTAAAGGTGAACATCAATATAAGAAAGTCAAGACCGCCATACCCACAACCATACAGTAATAATAATGTCTTCAGGAGTGATAAGAGGCAGTAACATGTCAGACCACGGCCAGGGGTAGTTTGTTACAGTTGTAACAAAATTGGCCATATTAGCAAAGTGATTGGTAACGTGAAAACTGGTAATGGGAACGAAAAAGAGTCAGGACGGAAAAGAGAAGTGGAATAGCTGAATAGATTTTTGAAGAAGAATGTTAGTAATGAAATAGAGATTTTAAAGGTGAACAGTTTTAAAGAACCGAGTATCAAATATCATGCAATCAAAGGAAGGCCAAGTGTGACCATTATTATTCAGAGCCATGAAATGGAATGTTTACTAGACACCGGAGCTAGCATAAATGTGATGAGCTTGAAGACTTTTCAAGAAATTGGATGTCCTGGAATTCAAAAATGTATAGAGACAATAAAGACCGCAAACAATAGTGCAATGAATTTTCAAACCTTAGTCATTGGAACTGTTGACTGGAAATAAAAAAGTATCAATGAAGGTTGCTGTTTTGTATCCTGTTTAAATATTATTTTGATTAATGGAGGTATATTGCATTAAGGAGGCCAAAAACACTTAACTTTTTTGTTTAGTTTATTAATATTAATGAAACAAGAAAATGTTTAAATGATGACATTGATGAAAATTTGGAGATTACCAAAGAAAACCTAAAAACCTTTACAAATGTACTGAATATTATAATAAAACATTTGATGATTTTTGTGATTATCCTAGTTATACTCTTGTGTAGTCATTTTAAATAATAATATAATATCAAAGCAATAATAATAATAATAATAATAATCAAACTTTAAATTAATAACAATTAGTAATTGTTAATTATTCCTAGAGGTCCTTTTTTTTTAAAATTTAAGCAAACTAATTGTTCAATCCACTCCTTATAATCATGAAATTGAAATTTATTTAAGTGAAAATGAAGGAAAAGCTATTGACAAAGGAAAAATTAATAAAACTTTGAAGAATATGATGTTTGAAAAATTCAGAAAAAAGAAATAGAAAATGGTTATATTTTTTAACTGATTTAATTAATTTTTACAACAATAAAAATCATAGATCAATTAATATATCTCCTAATGAAACATGTCAAACTCCAGCAAAACCTTCTTGCTTACTTGCTTCAGTATTATCAGGTTTTAACTTTTATATATTAAAATAAATTTGAAAAAGGATACACAGCAAAATGGAAAAATGAAGTCTTTATTTTAAATAAAATCGATTATACTACTCCAATTGTATGTGAAATTATAGATAGAAATTGAGAAAAATTCTTGTAAGATTTTATGAGTTACAAAAAATTAGTTATTATTCGCTTTAAAATGCCATTTAATTTGATATAAAGTTCATCAAAATAAGTTCAGTGTTTCTAAAATGGTTTATGGCTTATTTCATAACATTTATATGCCTTAAGATTTCAGTTTCAAAAATTATAATTATCTTTACACAATAATTATGTAATGTGGTGGAGCACTAATGGTTTCATATGATTTAGTAATCTAAACTGAAAAACTTTAAAAATTTTTAATATTAAATAAAAATAGAATAAATTTTGTAAGTAGTTTATGTTTTTGAAAAATGATTTAAAAATATTATATAAAGTTTAATAAATGATTTCAAATGTGTTAACTTATCAGCTCTAGTAGTATAATTCCGACTTTTTAAAATAAAAGTCATTTTTAAAGTTTTTTTGAAATAATATTTAATGAGAATATTTTTTATTTACAGATTTAACACTGGACTGTTTTTAGACAAAAAATGAATTCCACGAAAAAATTCTGGTTATTTTGAAGAAATCCTGCTATCAATCCATTTTTGAAGGTGTTCATCGAAACTCAACCGCTTCCCAGAAATTAAGAATTGCTTGGAGTGGAACACATAGAAATCCGAAGGAAGAATTAGTGTTGAATATGGTGGGTGATGTTAAACTTCCCAGTTTGCACAGTCTAAGTAAATTTTTACAACAGAATGAACATGTGGTCTCTCGTTATATTATTATGTCTTTCCACCCATTCTGATCTACTATCTTTCAGAGCTCGCTTCAAACGAATTAATTGACATTGATAACGTTCACCAGTCATTGTTACTGATGGTTTCTACAGTTCATAATAAATCCCACCTGTTGCACAGTATCACTTTAGACCAATGGATATACTGTTTTTGCTTTTATATACTCGGTTTTTCAGACTTCGCTCAAGACGCTTTTGTTTTGGATTTCCATATCAGATCTACGTCTTGTTTCCTGTCAAAATCATATGCAAGAAAATTTTTCTTTGTTGCCTCTGAAGATAAATCTCACAAATTATAAGTCATCCTTCAAAATTTCTTTCCATCAATCTGTTGGAACCATTTCCCTAATTTTGAATCACTTCCATGCTTCTCAAACATTGGAAATGCATCCTTGGTTCACATTTATCACAATGGACTATTCTCTTTGCGGCTGACATGGATCTTCGTATAGTAAGTGTGTCAATTTTTCATCTTCAAACACTTTTTGTAGTCTACCATACTCTCTGTCCATGATATCGTAATCTTCATCCCTGAATTGACAAAAGCATTCTTTGCAAGTCGTAGCGGAAGAAGCATATTTGCTGAAAATGTCTACCAACAAGCGACGTGTTCCTGAAAATGTGTTCTTTGGAAAAATGTAATGGAACATTTTGTATTATTTAAACAATATCTTGTTAAATAAAGTAATGTTTTTATTGAACTATGAATATATGATCTTAAAATAATATATGATACCAATTTAATTTATTCATTGAGCCTCAATTATTTCCCACATGTTCTTGATGAAAATGGTAATCGATAAATTTTTAAAAGCTTATACAATCTAACTAATTCTGACTGCAAAGAATAAACAGTGAATATATACAATATTTTTATGAAATAAATAATGCATCGTTAAATGTTGAATACTTTTATATAATCACGCATTCTTAATGTTAATAATTGTAATAATAATAATAATAATAATAATAAAAATAAATAAACAAAATGTATAACAATAAAATAGTAATCGATTTAATTCGAATCAATTATTTATTGATAGACATTGTCGCATTGTGTTCATCGATTTAATAAAAGTTTTACACTTTCTATTTATTAATCTTATGTTGTAAATTATTTAATATTCAATGAACTCAATTACTAAATATTTGAGTCAGATAATAACCAGACAGGCTAATGTTAAAATATTAACGCACGAAATCTTTTCAAAGCATTTTAATTGTTTTACCGCAAAACGTTTTTAATAATGAAACAGTAAAACAAATTTAATGTAATGAACAACACTAAAAAATGTTGACTGAACTAAATAAATCATTAAGAATGTTATTATTATAATAGTTCACATAAAATTTTGTTCTTCATACAATGTTGATAATTAAACAAGATTTTTTGTAAAAGCTGTTCAATAGTGATGAAAACAGTATTCATAGACTTTCCACAGAACTCTAACACTATTTTTTTAGCCACGTTTATTTTTATCATTAAAAAATTGCCATTTATGAATCTCAAATTCTAATCATTCCAAAATCCATTATTATAAGATCACTTGTACAATTCAGTACAATAATTACTTTTTATACTATTCTTCTTTTGATGAATATTCGACTTTAGGTAAGTTTTGGGATCTTCATTTGCACATAGCCAATATGATAATCGCTTACTATTTTCGTATAGGAATCACTTTTCATCACCTGCAACAATTTTTCTTTAATTCGTAAACTAATATGTAAATATAAATTAATGTCTTACTTCATTATTTAAAAGTATGTATTTATGAAAAAATATTACAAGAATAATTAATTTATATTAAAAATTCGCGAAGATATTAAAATTATCATATTAAATCTGTGCACTTCATACTTTATGACCTAATGACATCAGATTTCAATCGTTGTATTTATCACTTAACATTAAAATGTTTTTTCTTTTTTCATAAAAAAAATCATTTCTTTATTTATCATAATCACATTATCTTGTTCAAACTTTTCAATTTTAAGCTTCCTTTACAAAAATCTACACACCTTTGTCATTTAATCTATCTTCACCTCAGTATTTCTGGTTTGGAATAATCATTTATATCTCTAGTATTAAACTTTCAATGGTCTAATTATTATCGAGTTCTGTCTATTAAATGTCACTGTCTACGGTCGTTGAAAAAATTTTTTAAAATGAATTGGAGGGGATTGGAGGCCTCTCCTCAAAGAATGGAAATAAAAACTAATTATCTTAAAGTTTCTTTTAAAAATAAAAACTTTTTCTTTTATTTTTTCTTTACTTTTTCAAAAATAAAAAAATTAAAATTTTTCATTAAAAATTATAATTATGAAAACTTGAAAATTATTTTAAAAAAGAAAAAATTACATATCTAAAAAAATGAACTCAATTTATTGTGATATTTGTGAAAAGATTGCAGAACATTAACTGGTTTAATTTCTCTTAAAAAATACAAAACAAATAGAAAATATAAATAATGTTCAACCATCAAAAAATGTGATTTTGTGAAGATATTTTTAGAACGGTTGCTACAAGAATTTCTCATGAAAATATTGATAAAAATTCAAATAATCGTAATGCTCAAAATTATCAGTGAAAAGACAATTCAAAATTTAAATAATATTACTTTAAAAGATCACTTTTATAATCCTTCAAAAGAAGCATATGAGGTAAATGATGTGAGAAATGATTTTTCTCCCAAAATAAAGAATCAATGTTTTATCATATTCAAAATAGGAGATTTTTAAAACCATTTAAATTCTCAATAAATTTAAATATTACATTTTATCTTACCAATGGAAATAAATAATATTAATAAATTTGAAAAGATTTTTGGAGTAAGAATAAATGTTTATAAAATTGATTATATTATAAAAAAATGGAATTAAAAAAATCGTGGGGAACATATCATAACTTTAATAACTCAGATTCAACAACCCTATTAACCTAAAATGTTTTATATATCAAATTTTTTTTAAGATTAGCTTTTGAAAACATTATGACTTTTTCATTTTTTCAAATAAACCAAAAAATATTTTTCTTAATCCAGATTAAAAAAAACTTATACGAATAATGCATACAAACTTAAACTTCAATTGGTGATTTATGCAGATATCCATTCATCAATCAACCAATAAATGAAATAAAATTAAAAAGTAATCGAGAAATTAAATTATGAAATGAATCTCAATTTAATCCAAATGAAATAAATAACTATAATTACATTATTAATTATATTAGGGTTGTAAATATAAATTTATATGAAACAATATTTACAAACAAATTTAGAAAAATTCAGCAAAAACCATTATGCATTTTTTAAAACTTTATTGGTCATTATCAAAATTTAATTGTAGGTATAATAAATGCTTACTTTTACAAAAAATAAATTTTTTAATAAACTTAAAACAGGAAAATATCCAGGAGAATTACATTTAAAATCTTTAAACCCTTTTAAACAAAAAAAATTTATAAAATATTTTAACAGATATTTTTGAAGTTTCGAAAATTATTTATTTTAGATCATAGCCATTTTGCTTTTACACCTAGATTAACTTTGCATTAGGATTATTAAAAAATATAGTATTAGATTTAAATTATATATAAATTTAATATAATTAAAACAGGCAGCAAAGTGTTTAGTAAATTAAAGCTGTTGAGTTTACAAGTGAAACGAGATATATATAATCTCTTCTATTACTCGTATATTAGTTCAATGGTAATGTCGATCCGAACAACATCTGAGAAGTAATTTGTTAGAATAAGATGTTCAAGGAGCATAAGGACTCGTCTTTGAATCAATGAATGTTACACAACGTCGAGAAAATTACAATAATGGACAACAGAACAACAAAGCGAAAATATAAAGAAAGAAGTAAAGACATTTTTTCAAACGTTTTGGTTAAAATAAATCTCAGATACCCGGATTTAAACCCAGGACCTTTTATCACTGAGCTTCATTCCAGATTTATTTCAAATTTATTTTACAAAACGAATTGGCAATTTAAGCTGCATCTGTATCTTCTTATTGTATATTCTTTCGTTTTTGTATGACTACTTTATGCTTCTCACAGATTTCGCATTGTTTTATAACTTCCCTTGCTGTCTCTCGGGTCTTTCATATCGTATAAATCCATTGTATACTTAATAAATTTTCCGGTCCCTCTTCACTAACATTCGGCTCTTCATTTTAGGAATCCATATCTTTCCTTCGACCGTTTTGACTAAACCACATTCCAAGAGGAAATAAGTTGTAATATCTTCTTTAATCTGATCGATTTCATTTTCATTATTATGACATTTAAATGCCGTCACTTCGCTTACTTTATTTTTTGCGCTGATCTTTCTTTTTTCTGTCTTTGGATCTTCATGAATTATTATACACTGAGAGTATGTGTCGCAGGTTTTTCTCGATAACATGTTTGCATTCGTGTCCTCAATTCCTTTTTTGTATTTAAGCTCTATATCTAGGCCGCTGAGATAATTCGTCCCGTCTGAAATTGTGATGTTATTGGCTTTTTCGTCTAAAACATGATTTCTAATGCTTTGTGATCTGTTTACACTGTTACTTCGCTTACTGTTTTTATTGTTCTGCAATTTGTAAATCTCAATCCCTAACCATTCCAAAATCCATTAATTTGTGATCACTTGAACAGCTGAGTATTCATTTCTTTTACTCACATTAAATTGATCAAACTTTCCAATTTTAAGTTTCCTTTATAAAACTCTATAAAGCTTCTTTGTCATTTAATCTGTCCTAACGCCCGTCTGTAATTTTGTGAATGATCATTGCTATCTCTCCTATTAAGGTCTTTCTCAAAGCCTCTTATTATTGACATTCTGTCTTTTTGCACCAAAATATTCAGCCAGTCTTCTCTTATATTTTCTTCTTCCGATATCTACGCCTTTATCAATGTCTCCAATATTCGATGAATTCAGGTATAAATTCTGAAAAATTATTTATGAATTTTAACTGTACCGAGGACATTAAAATATCTTTTTATTAATATTTATTGTCATTATTATTTTAAGCTGAAGTTCTAAGAGCAATTTACAAGCCTATTTTGAATACTAAAAGATATCTTTCCTCTTTTGTAGAACTATTTGAAAAATAGAAAGATTTAGAAATATCTTTTCAAATCTTTTTACGCACCTGACTCATAATTTTATTCTTTTATTGTGGGGTTCTATTATTTTTTTTAAAGATTCCTTTAAAATGAAATTTTATCTCTTCATTAATGTTAACTTGCTCGAATTCCATATGAAATAATAAACTAACAATTACTAAAATTTATTTATTTCAAAAATCTGCTC
>JBBMKC010224681.1:0-11974 GCA_037834085.1 Bipalium vagum
TATTATTTTTTTGCCCTCTTTAAAGTCGTCTTTCTTCCTCAGATCAAGATCATGAAAAATGTATTTTCTTCATTTTCCTTTTATATTTATCAACGTCCCAATCATGGTACCTTAACATTCCTCACCAAGACGTGATTGGTGGAAAGGTTTTTGGAATCTCGTACTTCAAGCTACATTCACGTTTCATATGATTTACAAATAATATCTGAAAATGTCACTCGAAAGTTATCATACGATGATTTACTATGATTACAAATGTGGCCTAACATCGAAGCAATATCCAGATCGAACGCATTTGGACTTTCAAGAATAAAGTACCACCAAAGGGCTGCTATTATAAATGACTTGCAGACGTCCAACAGGAATGGAGAGTTTTGAGGGGAAAATGTATAGGTAAAACAGAACCAGTTAAAGTATTTTGGTCGCGCAGTGTTGCACGGAAATGATTGGCTGATTCTTCGGTTTAAAAGGACGTATGGAGACGATGAAGAAAAGGAATCGTGGGACTGTTAATTCTGAATGATATACAACATAAAATATCACATTTGATTTCCAAAGTTTGAGGGAACAACCGAAATCGATAAATTATTCTTCACCACAACAACGTCAGCTCTACATGCCTCTTTGTGAAGTCATCGATTTCGTTGCCACCAGATCAAACCATATTTTGTGATTCGTTTCTGGTTCTTTTGCTTCCAGCCCCCCAAAAGAGATTATACAATGACCGTTTCGGTCGTCTGAATGATTATTGCAAAAATCGAGGGATTGCTGTCTGGACTGCCAATGAAATAAAAGTGTGTTCTGCTCAGTTTGTTCTTTTCAAGTACCAGGTTCCAAAAGTTAAATAATATTAATATTTTAATATTCTTTCGGTGTCAGACCTTTAACAATCATTCCATTTCAGAAGGAAAATTACACGAGATTGTTTCAAGTGGGAGACCATCTTGGTTTTCGGTGAGTGTCATTCATCATGTCGCTTTTGTAGTTATTTTATATAACATTCTCCTTAAAATTTCCACAATCGGCTACGGTACTTTGAACATATTCAACTCTTTAGCGAAAAATCTTCTGAGCTGGAAAATATCAACAAAGTCTTAGGCGAAATTAAGCGAAAATCAGCCTGTATTCCCTTTGAAAGTCAGAGTCAGGAAACACCAAATACCAAAGAAAAGCCTTTATTAACACTTGAACCCTCGAAATACAGTCGATTCAAATACGTTCCCGTTGCCAATAAACATCTTCTAACTCAACCGCCTCCATCCAGCCCGTGGCTCTTGTTATTCAACCGGAAGGATGGAAGTAGAATGACCTTATCGGACCTGTACTTTGCCAACGAGTTTACTTTGGAATGCTAAGTTAGGACGATTAATTCCGTTCTAGGTGCACGGAATATTGCGGACTGAACATCGCTTTGCTCAACTTCACATCCTGTGGAGAAGCTGGCTACTCTGAATCGAAGGAACCTTGTAATGTCGTGGCTTTGCCCTTCAAACAGAAAAGGGTGCAAGGCTGCTCTCTATTGGAACACAGCCTGATGAGTCTGATATCTTGTGAGAACTTTGTCTTCTACCCGCTCTGTCCAGGCGATTCTTCGCTTTTAGGTAAATATATTGTTTTAATTGGCAAGGGTCGGTTCGAAGCTTAAGATCATCGTCATCATTGATGGGCCCTCCAAGTGCAAACTCAGTTTCCCTTCTTAACATTTAATGAGAGCCTTTTATACCAGAAATTTCTTTTTAGAATCAAAAATGCACCCAATCGATGTCAAGGTGGTTCCATCTTTTGAAGGAGAAGAGTCAAGATCAAGAACCTTTCAATCCATATTCCTTAACAAAAGGCTGCTCGATGCTCACACATCTTTGCTGAGATCTGAGGTATCTTCTCCTACCACTGTCTTTAACTCATTTACTTTCTCGTCAAGTTCATACTTCCCCAAAGTGAATCTATGCTACCTGAAGGGTGCCGTGCCTTTTCCGAAATGCAAAGGGCGTTTTTCCTGTTCTCCATCTTGGAGAAGATCAACAGTTACATGTTGCTGACCAACCTGTTGTGCAATGTGAAAGACGCATTCATGGACAATCTAAATATTAATTGGAAAGGAATCTTTGAGGTTTTTGCTTATCATTGGAAGGAGTGTTTGACTGAGTATCCAGGATAACGAGGCCCACTCCTTAGTTCTGACTTCCAAGGGGGTGTCCTGCAAGCTGCACTGTGGTGACTTCGAGGAGATCAACTTGGAAGAACTGGTCGACTCCAAACAACCACTTGACGAAAGCGAGAGAGAAAGGAGAATCGTCAACAGTCCAATATTCACATATGCGGAGTGCTCTCAATCAGAAATACTTTCGGGAGCGCACATAACAACCATTCCCGAGGACATGTTGTTGAGGTTCCGCAACCTGAAAAGATTGGAACTCAGAAATATGCCTCAGTACGTCCTTCGAATTTTTCAGTGCTCTTCGTTTGATCTTTTCTCTTTTTTACCATCCAGACTAACAGCTTTACCAAGAACTATCTACCAGATGAAAGGACTTCAAAGGCTCAGTCTTAGCAGGGTGAATCTAAACACCTTCCCTCAGATATCACAAATATCCAATCTGGAATACTTGGAGATCGCAGACTGCCCCATCATCGACCAGATCAAAGGTCAAGAGTGCAAAAAGTATGAATAAATGAGAGAGAGAAAGAGGAGAAAGATCCGAACTGAACTTTACATTTTAATTTTTAAAATTGACCCTTCTAAATAAAACTTAGGACACTGACCTCCTGACTTTAGGGTGGCGTATGCACCTTCTCACTGGTTATCCATACTGCCGACTCTCACTGGAAATAATGAAAAGCTTTATGTCTTCCTCTTGAAATATCAAAGAATTTCGAGACTTCATCAACCATGACTTCTTTCTTCAGGCTTTTAATACAGTGTCTTCAAGGAAAACCCTGCTTCGTCCGCCAAATGCAAAGGGGACATGGATATCCAAAGATGTCAATTCAATTACCAAAATTATTATTTAAAAAAACTTGTCAGAATTGGCAAGCAGAAATGGAGTTTTCATTTGTCAGGATAATCCTCCACTGCACACTTCAAAAAGGATTGCAGACCAGAGCTCTACCGACTCTGACTGGGACTTTTTATCTCAACCCACCTCTATTCCTGCCATTACTCTTTTTTGACCATCCCTTCCAACAATGCAACCTTTCTTTGTCTGAACAAAGTTCATTTCTTATGAGACCATACATATTACCATGGAGAATATCTTCTATTCCAAGCCAGTAAAGTTTTACAAAGATTTTGTTGTTTAGAGTTTTCCCTAAAAGTACATCACTGACCCATCGACCCAATAATACTTATGACTTAGAACAAGTCAATGTTATACTCTCAATTCTTGTTAGGTTGAGAATCGTGAAATTGGTCGGTCTCCCTTTGACAACATTCCCAACCTCCTTGTGTGTCGGGGAAAAGATCTTCTCGATGGAACTCCAGCTCCACGGGTTGCAGTCGTTGCCCGAAGAGGTGGAAAATCTGACGAGCCTTCAGAGACTAAAAATTGTCGGTAATAGACGGTTTTCAATTTTTCTTTTTCTTAAACCATTACACAAGGGAGTCCGTTGTACTACGACGTGGCTAACAGACAGCTGAACGACAAAGAGCGACAAGAGGTGGACATCTCCCATTTGGGATTGGATATATACCAAGTTTGATCTTTCAAGCATTATTTTGTTAGAAATTGATCTCAGGTCGGTGATCCAAGAGAAAGGAGCCCTAGACTGTTAACTGCCGCAAACATCTTTAGAAATGTTCCAAGGATTGGGTCTGCATATTCAAAGTCTCTCGACATTCTCAAACACGGAGGCTTTCCTTCGGCAGTCTTGAACCTGAAGCATTTAACTATTCTTACCCTTAATCACCACAGCATCCGCTATGTACCCCCTGACATTCTGACATTGGAACATTTAGAAATCTTGGATCTATCCTTTAACTTTCTTCTGCAAAGAATCTCAGCAGAAATACATTTAATGAAATCGTTGAAAAGTTAGTCAAGGCCACTTACCATTCTTCCTTTAATGGTAGGTTTCAGGAATTAAATTAGACCACTGCCCATCGCTCACTATTCCCCCACCGGAAGTCGTCGGCCAAGGAAGTGCAGTAATCTTAGCTTACCTGAAGCTGGTATCATCGGAGACCGTGAGGGAATGCTACAGAACAAAGCTGATGTTTGTTGGGTCTGGAGAGTTTGGCAAAACCTGTCTTCTTAGGGCAATGAGGTCTCCTGCGAATTGTGTCCCACAGATGATGCAAGGCCAGGAAAAAGTGGTCACAGACGGCATTGACATTGATACTTGGGCAGTGAGGTACAAGGACAAAGTAAGGAACCATTATTTAAACATGGACGAAGAACCATTTTCTTATTTCAGGAAATTCAATTTTCGACGTGGGACTTTGTCGGCCAGGACGTGTGTTACAAAACCCACCAGTTCTTCTTGTCCTCAAAGGCCATATACATTTTGGTTTGGTCGGCTCAGAGGGGAATGAAACAGGGGAATCTTGACTTCTGGCTGTCCTCAATAAGGTGTCATGCTGAGAATGCCCCAGTCTTCGTTGTCGGGACGTGGTGTGATGGAGTACTTTTGATCTTTGCTCTTCCTTTTATGTTATATATATTTGTAAATTGAGCAAAAGGGGTCCGATTCTCACAAAGTCCGATAACGAATCGGTTTCGTAATTATAAATAATAATTATTAAGAAGTCATTAAAATAACTACCAGTGTTGTGAAAAGGTTCCTGGTACACTGAGTTTTGATAAATTTGAAAAATAAGGACCCAAAATCGGCTCCAAACCAGTCCCAATTAAAGACGAACACTTAATCAAGAAATTGGCACGGAGTTTCTGTCAGAAAAGAGAAACGATCAAAAATCGGCAGAGATCAAGTTGGTGAAGGAACATATGGTCTAGCATCCACAAAATATGGTCTACTAGAAGGAAGATGAGCTTCTGAGACCGGGACATGCATAAAGCTAAAAATGGGAAAATGGATTAGGAAAACCTTCAAGGACCAACAAAAATGGAGGGAGTTGTGCAACTTTACAAATACATGTTACAAAGAGCCAGGTCCAGAGTTTTTCGTATGATGTGATGTTACTGGTCTTTTCACCAAGGTTTGTATTTGAAAAACAATTGAAAACAATTGATCTTTGTGTTGGTCTGCGGATCAAGAGAGAAAGTCAACAAATCGTGCCTGACACAGCCCCACTGCAAATGACATGACAAGCTTGATATGTATGGAGTAGTACAGTCGAACGGGGGACCAGGCGCCGGGTCCCCTTTGGAATCAGGAGTGTCAGAGCATTGACAAATATCTCCGTTTCATCGATTAACGACATTAATAAAATGTCTATGCTCTCAATTATTGGGTCGACCAAAAGTTCATTCGGTTTTGATCTATCGCATTATTTTAATAAGATTTTATTCATTTGCGAAAGTAATAAATCCAAACTAAAAATAATCTTTTATTATAATAAGTAAGGGTAACTTTGTTTAAATACTTCATTTTATTTGAGTTGATAAATTTTACTTAGCGTCCTTTTGAAATGGAAAGTGACAAAGACCATTTCCAGACATTTTGCCTTCTTATTTTAGAAGGTTTAAAACGGCCGTAAATACCCATAGAAGCTGCAAAAGACAAATCCGGATCCTTCGATGCTCTCCGTTTCGGAGACCAAATGAAGTCTTTCTTCAAAATCTACCGACTCGCTACGGTGCTTGAAATGGCACTGTCTGTGGGTGGGGTGTCATTATAAGAAAACTATCGAAAGAAAATCTTTAATAAAGGTCATTTTGATCATAAGGTAGAGCACTATAAGAGAGTGGTATATCTTGAACTCTTGTCTAGGCATACTACGTCATTAAATAGATATGCTCTACCTTGACAAATGAATTCTGATCGTGCAGATAACGTGTCGGTACCTACAAGTTTTTAAGATTTGATCATTTATTGCATATCAAAAAACCGAATGAACTTTCTGGATAGCCTAAGAGGACACGCTAAACATTGTTGAGCCATTTTAATAAAAAATGAATCTACCCTCTCCAAATACATCTTACTGTAACATTTATTAATTAAAATTGTGTTTGATAAACCGTTTTATAATCGTCTTTATGAATGAAACAGATTCAGGTTGACCTCACAGGGTTCAATCGTCTGAAGCAGAGATATCCGCACATTGTGGACTTTTTCTTGGTTGACTCTTTGACCGGAACGGGAATTGAGGATCTTAAGAAAAGATTGTTTGATAAGACCTTGGGCCTTCCTCAAGTACACCAATGGGTACCACATTCGATCTTAGAATTAGAAAAAATAATGATGAGGTAATTTTTAATATTTTTGAAATTTTATTGATCATGGCGCAGAATTTTGATTAGCAGAAATAATAATTAAAAAATAATAATACGGTCTTGGTATTGTTTATTAGTCTTAACATCTTACGAAGTACGCTCGTCATTGGACTCACCAACCCCACCTGAGGATTTGTTATGAATGGAAGAATAAACGAATTAAAATCGATATTGTAACAATGTGTTCGCATATCAATGACACAAAATAACCCATTTCCTTGACAATTATTATTACTTTTTATCAGATTGAAGAAATCTTTTTGGTGTCATGATAACTGAAGAGTCTTGATGTGAAAGGTAAGTATTCTGTTGCCTGGAGCGAAGCAGAAACGAGTTAGAAATGAGAATAAACGATTAAGCAATCACTATGTAACCAAGCATAATAAAACTGCTTGGATAATTGTCTTTAGGTTCCATTGTCGAAAACTCCGGCATGATAAGACAATACATTTTATTGGTCCTCCGTACAACAGTGTATAGCAAAAGACAACGCTTTACCTGCACTACGATCAATACACACATACACACACAATCAACAACCTGAAACGTGTGCGGGTAAAATATACCATCACCAACTACCCCCACTAGATATGCTTTTTCAATTTTTATGATCGATTTTTCTTTTTTAACCTTATGCAATGGGGTGAGCCATTACACGAACCTTTTTCATATTACAGGCAATGGAGTGCGAAAACTTATGTGACATATGCAGAGTTTCAAGAACTTGCTCTTTCCGAAAGAATTTCCGAAGAATATGTACGCCTCTTAATTCATGTGGTAGAATATAAATTCTTTAGGTGAAATACGCCGTACAACTTCTTCATGACTTCGGAACTCTTCAATACTTTGACACTGACATGCTCAGGAAGTATGTAGTGATCAAACCCCAATGGGTCGTGGACATTATGGCCAAGGTGATTTCGATTGACCATCCTGACATATCCGAGGGCACTTTTTATCATGACAATGCAAAAGATGTTTGGCATAACAATAATGCCGACCTCGACACCTGGATGCTGGAATTGACCGAGGAATTTGACCTTACCTATCCTCATCCAACAAAGGATAAGGCGAATATTGTCTCATGTCTGCTGCCTGAGGAAGAGCCTGAAGTAATTAAAGAGAAAATATCCGAGAAATAATCTCCTTCAGATAACCTGGCCCGTATTTCCTTTGGAGACCTCATGGGAATTCAGTCAAATAAATTACCGGTTCGACTTCCTTCCCACTGAACTTTTCAGCAGGATGCAGGTGGGTCACCTTCTTTGTTTTTTTTTCAATGTCTTTTCTGTTTTCACTTCCCATGTTGTCCTGGGGTCCTGGCAAGAGTTGTGAATAATTACAGAAAGGGAAGATGAGATTATTGTCAAAAACTATGTTTCAGTCAAGTGTTCCTTCAAAATCCATTACCTTTTCACATTATAAGCAATAGAAATATTTTATGTGCAAATAATTATTGAAAAACAATTGATAATGTCATCTCCAGTAGGATTTATTACCTTTCATCCCTTCACCAATTTTTGGAAACCTTATTTCCAGAAATCGCTAGAGCTACTCGGAAAGAATTGTCAACTCTTTATTGGTCTTTTTTCCTCCCAAAAGTAATACCTTTCATTTGGTTGGTGTTATGTTTGTGGAATACGGCTGGGGTTGAAGAACCTTTTAATAAGGTTCTCACTTTGACAATAGTTACCTCGATATTTTAACTTGTTAACTCGACTCACAACCATGTAACCATGTGTTTGTCTTCTGTCTGGTTTTCTGGATCATTTCCCAGTGCTTTGAGGCTTCTTCGTTTATTTCTCTTCGAGTCTAAGTACTTTTATCCACACCGCCCATTTGGAATTAAAAAAATGATGCAGTAAAACAAAACCATAAAATAATAAAATCCAGAAAAATGATATTACACTCATATCCTCTTCAAAGATTTCGTGAACGAACAACATCACCAAAGGGGAATGCAGCCGAAAGCAAAAAGCAGTAAGAATATTAAGAACTTGCAAATCTGGAGACCCAATGAACCACTTCATCGTTGGTAACAGAGGTCTGGGTCCTGAATGTCTATCGTGGACTCCCTAAGCAGCCTGCTAATCCTAACCAAGCTCTAGAGCCATTTAATCCAGATTTTTAAAATAAATTTTGAAGAAATGGAAATATTCCTAAAAAAACTCCCAACGATCTTTATCGCGAACCTCGTCTTTCGTCCCTTGTTGCCTTGACCCTGCTTGAAATCCGTGTTTCAATAACTAATGTCAGTCTTGTTGAGAGGCTCTGATTTTTGAACTAGCACAACTACCTCGTCCTTGTTCAGTAATATTCAGTTAAAAGATTCTCTTCTCAAAGTAAGCAGGGGAAATAAAAGTCAAAGCTCTGAACAGTGAAGACCTTTGAATGTTAAGGTAATGATATTTATAAAGATTCAAGCCTGTACAGATTACATGATAAGACCTTAATGATGTTAGGTGTAGACATGACATGAACTCACGTTCAGGACAAGGGTTCCAGGCTAAAGGAAAACAGTTATTACAAAGAGAATTTGATAAAAAGTATCATTTATTAACCTTTGTTCTTCAGGTCCGAATGTTCGACTTCACGGAAACCAAACGTTTCTGGAAACTCGGAACATACTTCGTGAAGAATGACCACCACGTTCTTCTCAAGAGAGAAAAGTTAACAAGACCCTCGTTTTTCTGGTTATTAATTTGTTCAGGAGGAATTTCATATCAATCAGATCAATCGGACCTCGACCTGTCAACGTTCTGGCTATGATTGATGAGGTCCTGAAGGGACTAGTGAGAGCGAACTTTCCAGGGGTTCGTTATCATTTGGAAATCCCATGCCCAGACTGCGTGGAACAGGGGGTTGGATCATTATATTTGTAAGATTGACTGAAAGCGTTGCATGCGTTGAAGGACCGAAATGTTCCTTATAAAGAGTCTTAAAACCTTTCTCTGCCTCTCTTAAACCAATGCTGCACTTTTTCCTTTCAAAGAAACCCCTGATGTCTTGCACCACATGAGCAATGTTATGGACACCCTTACTTCCTTTCAGTATCATTATTTTCGTAAACCTCCTCGGCAATCGCTTCATGCGTGCTTCTCCATATCGATGTAACACGGTCGGCTGATATCAGCGTTTTTTCAAAAGCTTCAAACCCCGTGGCAATCTGGCCACGAGGAAACGTTCCTTACATTTCCCGGAGATGCAATCACCAGAGAACGGGACATCCAATTATCTCACGGTTGAGGTCGTCTTACTTATCCGTGTGAGAGCGTTGGTTTTCACAAAGTGAACATTGAAAGAACAAGACTAGCCTCTGCCTAAAGACCCGAGCTCCTTTGAGGCTTAGATAGAAATTTCCGAAACCCCTGTTCTGAGGGCTTCTTCCACCCGGTGGAATGTTATGTATCCTTTGTTATGTCTCCAGAGATAATTATTAAACGACCGCCGGGTGATATTTAGTATTCCATTTGACTGTACTTTTAGACAATGGTATCCAATGTGGCCACGAGCTACTGGACGGACGTGGCCTTCCTTTTGAATGGCGTTTTGCGAAAGGCTCTCCTGAAACAAGTTCGCTTTTTGCAATGTGCCGAGCTCCATCTCAATTCTGTGGAGTCCTTAAAAGGTAGACCTACGCTGTAAGCTTCATTAAATTCCCGATCCCCTTGCTAGATAACTCGCCGGAAACCATGTACAGCGATGACTTCCTGGATGACTTCCTGTCAAAGATTCAAACAACCAAAGGTCTTTATGTCTCCACGAAAAAGTGGACCACGATGATTTATTCCGAGAAAGACCTTACGGCCTCATCCAGGCCATCGATGAACGAGTTTGATGCTCTTCATGATGAACTTCGTCTAGAATGGTTTGTAACTGTTATTAAAAGTCTTGGAGTATTATATTCATCCAGCTTCAAGGTCTCTGAAAGACGTACGAAGGACTGGAAGGCGCTGGTCTCCAACTGTCACCTGTGTCTGATCTGCGTGGCGGAGAACTTTATCTCCAGCCCCGTGATAAAAGAGGTCGTCAAATACATCATTCTAATGAGGAAAACATGTTTCATGCTTTTCCTGTCAGCATCCGCAGATCTTAAGAAGGAATGGGACCTCTACCCCCACTTCATGACTGTCTACATCAACTTTAGCTCCCCAGATGACAGCGTCAAAAAAGAGGCTTTCAAAACACTGAAACAGCATCTCTCCCAAGAAATAGTGGCTGAAGCGGATGAAAAGGTTCATCTTCAACAACCTTCATTTTTCTTATGGTATACATACCTTAGGCTGCCCCTCATTCATTTGAATGCTTCATAAGCTATTGCTGGTCAAACTCGCAGGACGCCGTAAAGAAGGGAGCGAAAAAGGTGCCTGGAGCAGTCGTTAGTTCGGCTGCTGACCCGAGACGTTTGGCTGAATGCTTAAAGGACCATGGCATCACCTGCTGGATTGACGACAATGACATGAGACTGGTAACCAATAACAACAACCATAATAAAGAGATAAATCTGACACCTTCAGACCAGTGGGCTCTTTGGTCAGTTGTCGAGGAACCTGAACAAGTCGAAGATGATGATCGCATTCGTCTCCAACGAGGTATCCTTTTACAAAGAGGAGAAAGATTTGTAATTAATTAGCGCCTTTTTTCATTTATGACGTCATCAAAGACCACCAGTGATTTTAGGTGGAAGACAAAGTAGTTCAATGTTCGATAGTTTGTAATAAGGCGGGTGGATTGGTCCAGTACGAAGAATTGTCCCCATTCTTCGATTAATCAGGCATTCTGGTTTGAAAGATGCTCACCATCCAGACGATCCTTGGAGATTTACTAGGTCGAATTCTTCATACATTCAAGAGCTTCTGATTTCAATTTATCGTCGTGCTTTATGACTTCTCTTTGTCCTTTTGTTGAAACCTTTGATAAACTGGATTATCGATATCCTTGGTTTCATAGGGATTGTGCTTTCCCCATATCTTAGGTTTCATTGATTGTCCAAATACCCTTTGCACATCCAGTCGAAGAGCTGCACTCCTCAGCCCGTTTCCCCTACGATATTTTGTCTTCACGATATCACTTTATAATCCCTTTTTCGAGTTCCGGTGAAATTTGATTACTTTTCCATTTCTTCCACAGACTTGATTTCTTCCTGACTCCTGAAAGCGACCCTCACCTTGTTCGGTAACGATTGGAGCTTATATAATACTTAAATATTATCTGACCCAAACAGCCAAGGTTCACGCTGCTTAATTCCGAGAATTCAGTTCCCCGTGCCATCAATTCTTGCATCTCTAAGCATATAGCAATTTGTTCATTTCAAAAATGTTCAACGTAAACAGCTTTGAATGCAGTTTTCTATTATTAGTACCAATCTCTCGAGGGGCAGATGTACTCGGGTGACAGGTCTGATTAGATCTACTTCAGAGGTGGCTTGCCTTTTCGAAACAATCCTTCCGTCTCTTTATGATATATAGTGCTCACCTCCCCTGTAACCTTCCCCTCACATTCTCCAAACCTATTATTATTATTATTATTATTATTATTATTATTATTATTATTATTATTATTATTATTATTATTATTATTAT
>JBBMKC010224692.1:0-11974 GCA_037834085.1 Bipalium vagum
TATTATTATTATTATTATTATTATTATTATTATTATTATTATTATTATTATTATTATTATTATCATCATCATCATCCCCCATTCTGAGACTAACCACAACACGTCTAAGTGGCCTACATAATACTGGAGGTAAACATTATTTTAAATATTAAATTTCGGTAGTGTTCAAATATTGTACTTTGTTTATCAGTTCTTATTTAATTAGACTTTTAATCAGGTCTTATTTAATTAGATTTTGTTGAAATAATAAAGAAATAAAGATTTTTTAAAAATTGAATATTTTTTTATAAAGATTTAGATGAAGAAAATGAATAAATCTTTGGTAATATCATCTTAAAACAAGGTTTCTTGAGTTTTTGGGTTTTAAATGCCTAGAAAATATTAAAGATAACATTGTGTATTTATAAGAAATCGATAAGCTTATTAAGTAGCAGCAAAAGTTTTGCCCCACTTTCAAAACTTTCCAAATAATCAGTAATATTTTAATTAAATTTAAATAATTTAGTTTTCACGAAAATTTTTTATCGAAATCATTTAAGCCTTCTGTGTATCAATATAAAATTTCTAATTTTGTTTTATATTAAAATAATTTTAAAATTATTATTAAAATTAAAATAAATATTTTGAAATATTATTACCATTAGATAAAACAATGGAAATAAAAAGTCAAGAAAAAAAGGAGAGGAGATAAAAAATTTAAAATGTAATAAGAAATATTAAATAATCTATTTGTTTAAGTGTATTAATAAAATTAAATGAATCATGGCGATTCACTTTTGAAACTTATAAATAGCCATAAATTTTCTCATTGTTAAGTTTATATAATATAGGTTCTTAATATTATTTATTTCTTAAAAATAAACTTTAAAAATATAATTTATTTTTCTTTTAAAACGATTTGATAATCTTTGCTTTAACTGATATCTCTGGACTCGGTTTAAACTAATTATTTTTATTGGGTTAATTTTTTTTGTTTCTTGTGATATTAAAATATTGAAAAAAATTGGTATCAACTGTCACTGAATAAAACGTATGTCAGTTTTGGTGATAATAATTTTCAGGTAGAATTTGATGATGATTAACAATTGTGATATAAAATTATTGAGATTTCCTTGCTATTCAAGTTGCATTTACCAAACGCTTGATCTGTCAAATGCTCAACATTGGTTCATAGCAGAAACGGTAGGAACGAGATTTATTACTATTTATTATTAACATATCGTTTTACGTCCAATCTAAAAAATAAAATCCAAGATTAATTAATTAATTACATTATGGTTCACTATAAAATTAAAAGCGGCAGACGAAGACGTTTTATGCGAGAGAAATTTATTTGTATTATAACAAATACAAACTTAACTTTAATCAAAATCAAGTAAAGTGACCCTCTGATAAGAATTACGTTTCAGTTGACTAGATCAATAGAACTACAAGTAAACAGCAAAACGCAGAAATTAGTAAAGAGATTACTATTTATTTGAATCGATCAATTTTTATCGACTCTCATTAATCAAAGCAAATATCACAAAATCACAGACTGTCATAACTGAGAAATATAAAGTGAATTTTTAAAAGGAATTGTACTGAAATAGTATCGATTTTTATACTACTCTATTTTACAAATGGAGTACTTATGTTGGTCAAGATATTTTCTTAAAATTCTTCGATGCAATCTTTCCATTTTTTACAGATTCTTTCTATTAATAAACGGGACTTACTAAATTTAGTAACAACCGATAATCTTTTTGGAATTTTTCTAAACTTAGTAACTTCCTATTTTTAGTAACGTTTCATTTACTTCACATTTCCTCGATTATTTTAAGTAAAGATTCTTTTAAAATGTACTATTTATAAAAGATGATTATTATTTCATCATTATTATTAAATTATTAATATTTTTTCCATAAAAATAATTTTATTATTTATAATTATATTATTATAATTTAATTTATTATTTTCAAAATTATATTATATCTTGATATATTAAGGATAGATCTGCCGTTCCAGTCAATTGTTTGCTTTCAGCATATTATTGTTCTTTATTTGAACCACTATGACTATACTATGTTGGCTTCACAAGATTTAAGGACTGAATATAAAATAATTACTTCGCTAGACACCATACGATTATCATAATATTGCAATAATAAATACTTTCTTATAAAAGGATATTTGAGATACCAGATTTTTCCAACACCTGTCTTTTTTATTTTCAAATTATCATAAAGCAGTATATTGACTCTTAAATAAAGAAAATATCACCTATATATCACCTATTAGTTTTCAAATTTTGTATATTTCGTCCAATTGAGGGAGAATTCATCTGTCCAGTTTCCTCACCTTTTCAATCTTTGTAATATAATAACTTATGATTTCTATGAATACCTGAAATGTCTTCGAAAAATATAAGAGTAGTAGGTAGATCATGTTTCACTTTCAAGGGCTGAGCTTCGTAATCAATTATTATTATGTCCCACGAGCTGCATATTCCAGACACAAATAGCTTTAATAGAATTTCTTTGACTTTTCCACAGAATTTTATTTCGAGAAACTAAGTCTAGCATTCATGGTCATTAGATTTACAGGAAGTTGTATATTATTCTTTTTATAAATGCCAAAGATTTTTTCATTTAAAAAGAACTTGGATTTTAAGTTATATTTTTTATTCGAAGAAGTATACATTATTTAAAAACTCATTTCCAATAAAAGTACCCCTTTAAAATATTAAAAGGGAACAAATATAATTATTAAATAAATAAATTTATATGGTAAACATTTAGAGATGTTAATATCGAGTCACGACCCCTCATCTTAAGAAAAAGATTTAATTATTCTTGAAGATGGCTAAATTATTGTTTTCACTTCCAGTTTTTAAAAAACCTTTGCTGTCATACCAGCGATATAGGTCTCGCGTTGCCTTTTTGAAAAATACTGCTTAGAATTGTTTCTATTATTGGAAGTAATAGAGGTCTCAAAAATTCATCCAATAATCGAAGAGCATTGAGATTACCTTTTTATACATGCAAAGTGATATCCGGAATCCAAAGCATAACAAAATTCGATAAATAACTTCTTTGTAACTTGGTAACATCAATCCAACTGTGAAGCGTCTATCACATTGCCATAAAAATAATCTTGATTCATCACTAAAACGGATGCACTGACACCAGTTACTTTTCCTGGTAATGATGAACATTGCTTTCGGCGATATAAACACAGACCAATACTACTCAGTCTTCGATATGGTTACTTTTTTTCTTAGGCTCATTCAATGTCGTCACTATCACCATTGTGCAAGCTTTTCTCATACCACGCATTAGATGCACGTAAAATAGTGAAATGGTTTCATTTTTGTCATTTTATCAATGCTGACAAAGTATTTTTATACAAAACCGATCAACTGAAGTTTGTGATAGACAAACATCTTTCTCAAATACTAATTGAATTTCCGTGTGATATTCCCAAATGTTTAATCTTTTATATATCTTAAATTCCATTAAAACAAAATAATATTTTTTAAATGCACATTTTATTATTATTATTATTATTATTATTATTATTATTATTATTAATACAAATATAAACCACAGATGGAAAAAGTAAGTCAAAAAAATTTATTTAAAATACTCCCAAACAATTTTCGAAAGTTTCCCAGTTAACCAAGTCTCATGTGTCGCATGCCTCTCTTATTTAATAAATCAAAAAATTCGTTGCGTTTTCCCATTTTAAGTATTCTCAGACCACGTTTGTTAATGTACTCACCTTGGTCTTGTGCAGGATTGTAATTATAGAAATAATTTAATGAGTCTCCTTGTTTGTCTTGGGCAATAACTGAAAGAAATTGAATTATTTTTATTATTATTCAGAATATTTTTAGACATTTAAAAAATTAATTTATGAAACATAATAATTAAGTAATCCATTTATAATTCCTCGAAAAAGTATTTTGGTAACAGACGGAAAATTAATTTACAAAATACATTTTTTGATAAATTTTTGTTTTAAAAACCTCGATATTTTATTCTTTATTATGTTTTTTTATGAGTTTATTCTATCAATTTATTATTATTATTAATTTTATTTTTATTTTTATCATTTTTACCAAAAATAACTAAATTCAATAATTTAAGTGATCTAATAATGTTAAACTTTTCAATAGAAATTTGTTATAAACGTGGTTATAGTAAAAATTCTTTTATTAATGAATATATGATATTATGATTGATATATTATCTGATGTCCTTTGTGATAACCATTATTTTTGATCAATAGTTTACATGTAACAATTACTTTGGTTGGTTCTCGTCATTATGAGTTTATTTTTCATACCAATTTAAATTTTTAAAAAATCATAAGATAAATTGTAATGTATAAATCTATTATAATTATCGAAGAAAAAGTTAAAATAACGTAAATAATTTTAAAATTTAGTATAATCTGCACATAGTGATCAAAAATTGTTGAAATAATGTCAAAATAAACTGTAAATAAATGAAACTTCACTAAATTTTAAAAATCTCGTTTTTTATCTTCAGTTTTCTTAATTAGATATATAAATAATAAATAAAATATGTAGTTGTAGTTAAGTCGAAGATTTCTTTAAAATTCGATATGAAGATCAATAAATTGAACTAGTATAAATAATATGATTAAATATTTAAACAAATATTAAAGTCTTATTTAAAAAATTTTTCAATAGTTATTATTCTTAACAAGAATAGGTTATACTTATACTTACTTTTGCTCATCAGTAAATATTACCTTCGTAATATTTTTTAAACAAATGGTAGTTAGGCGCCGACTATATTGCATTTTAACCATTAAATATTTAAACTAAAGAAAATTTTTAAAATTTCAATTTTAATTAAAATTATAATTAATTAATTTTAAAAGTTAAATAATGTCAAAACAAAATAATTAAGGTAAATCAAAACATATTTATTTTGTGGAGTAATTTGGTTTACTCCCGTTTTGTTTAAATACAATAATTTATTCATAGTAAATTTTTAGATTTTTTAAAAATTCAAAAATATTTTTTAAAATACCTTGCAATGTAAGTCTAAATAGAGATTGTATTATCAAAATTTATATTTAATTTTTAGTAAAATGAATCTATCAATTCCCAAAATTTTAGATCTTTTTGTTATTTTTTCATCCGAAGAGTCTGCTATTAATTACTTAATTGAAAAGCAGATAATTACAATCCACAACTGCTGTGATTGTGGTCAAATTGTAGGCATAAACCTAAAAAGGAAATCTTATAGGTGCTACAGTAAAATATGTCAAAAAGAAATTCGTATTTTCCGAAACACTGCTTTGGAAAATAGAAATTTAAAAGCACACGAATTTCTGTTACTATCATATCTTTGGATATGCCAAGTTTAGCAGACAATAATAAACTCGACCCATCACTCATCGGGAACAATTACAAATTTTTCGGCCTCTGCTCGCCAGATCATATTTGATTCCTCAACAGAAGAAGACTCACCGGATGGACAAGACATAATAGTTGAAATCGATGAGTTAAAATTTGGGAAAAGAAAAAATAATCGCGGACACCACGTTGAAGGTGTTTGGATTATTGGAGGGTGTTGAAAGAACACCAGAAAGAAAGCTCTTCCTCAAAATAATAGAGAAACGATATGCAGAAACATTGCTCGATGTCATTACAAAGCATGTGAAAGAAGAATCTATCATTTATACCGATGGCTGGAGTGGTTACAATATGATTGAACCATTTCTGAAAATGAAACATAATGTGATGAACCATTCCTTACATTTCGTAAACTCTGAAAATAGTCACAAAACCGAACTACAAAATTGCACCTCACTTATTGGAATTTATATGAAGACGAAAAATTACCAATGATTTGTGGGATAACTTCATATCATTGCTATAAATGTATTTTGTAATATTTCAATAAAATTTCCTTACTCTTTGATATTTCTTTCGATATTTCAGAATAATACAATCATAAATTTGGCCCTAAAGAGGGCAATAAACTTTCATTAATTAAAATTAAATAATAATCATAAATCATAATTATAATCATTAAAAATAATCATAATAAAATTAAATACTTATATCTAAAATGACCTTCGGTTTGACCCATATAAACAAAACGGGAACAAACCAAATTTCAACCTTTTTTGTATGTTAGAATAAGAATTTTAGATATCAATTTTTTTAAATTCATTATCGTTTCCTAAAATCAGTGACCAATAACTGGAATTCATTACCGCGAAAAAAATTTTCATAAACAGATATGTATGAAACAAATTTTAACCCAATTGATTTTTGAGATTCTTTATTGTCACTCACTTTTCTTAGGACAAATATGTATTGTTTCAAAGTTGAGGTAATAAAACAGACTTATCAGAATAAAAAAGTTATATATTTGCTATCATTTGTGTTGTTTTTCATCCTCAAACTATTTATTTGGATTTAGACCACGGTGGATTATATTAGGGGGACCTATATGTTTCTGAGATTTGTAGTATAATATTGTAAGAATGAATTATTTGAATGCATGTTACTCATCGAAATAAAATCTATCATGTTCAATTGCTCTAAACCATCTTTCAGTAAGCTAAAAGAAATCTTTTGGATACCAGACGGTATCATTGAACATAATGAGTTTGTTACATGCCTTTTTAATGATCTAGAAATGAGCATTGATCAAAATGATTTAAATTTAATACAAAATTGAGACCATGTGTTGAATGTGTTAATATTTCAATTTTTTTAGATTGATAATTCTTGTTTTAGTTACAATTGCCGTATGCAGCATAGCATTATCATGCTGAAGAATAATTAATTTTCCATTGGTTAATGCTTAATATCGTTGATGCATAACAGTGTACATTCTGTCGATTTATTATAAGCAGTGGGGTTGTTAAAACATTTTGTAAAACGTTGGGTGCAAATATTCAATTGCCCATTAGCCTGTCTGGTGTTAATTCGTGAAGTACACATTTGCAGCTCTTATTAATCAAGCTAAGGTTTTAAAATGTCTTTTTATATAAGCACCGACTTCTTAATAATTTTTCTATATTAATTGATAAATTAATTTCAACAACTGTCCAAAATGCCTCAAAATAAACAGAACATAGTCTATCATTACATGGCTATCAATATTCAATTTTTGAACCTTACATAGTGATGTTTCTGGGTTCCAAAATATATCGAATAGCCTCAGTGGTATTATGTTCTAGTTAGAACTTGTACAATAATAATTCGTAAGCCAAATTTTTGTTTAAAAAATCTTATATCTAAAACAATCCGAAAAAGAATCAATATTATAAAAAATAATTTTAATTCACCAAATTTGAATTATTTACTCCAACTTAAGATAAAAGTTTGAAATAAAGTTTTTCAAGTTAAAATTACCAAAATTGCAATGTACGAAATTCCGGAAACTTAAGGACTACTCTAATATCTTAGACCCCAAATAGAATATTTAATTCAGTATATAAAATTTAGTCTTTATATTTATTCCCATTATTTATTTTAATTTCCCTTTTTAAATTCTTTAAAATCAATGTTTTAAATCTGAGAAATACTTTGACCATCAGAATAAAAGTATGAGATCTTTCCTTTTTGGAAAAGAATGTTTTAGCGTTCAGTAGGATGTCTTAAAATTATTCAATATTTCATTGAAGCTGATAAAAGAAGTAATACTAGACTTAAGTAGACTTTTTTCAAATGAATTAATAGAAATTTTCCTTTTCAGCTAAATTAATATAACATTAATATTATGATATTTTATTTTTAATTTATTTATTTTTAAAAAAATAATATTTTTTAATTTATTTTGAAAATTCTTTGAAATATATAACTCGAGCATTTATTTAAATAAATAAAATTAGTTTGTTTTAAAGATCCGATTTTAAAACAATTTTATTTTGTTATATTATTTTGTTTAATTTTTAATTATATAATTGATTTCTTTTGTTAAAAACTATTTCATTAAAAAGAGAAAAAAATATTTAATAAAAAAGCATTATTACTAACTCTAGTTTATATTTAAAAATTTTCTTTGAATTATTCTAACGTGTCCGTTTTTTTCGATATTTTATTTAGAGTCTTTCAAAGAAAATCACATAATTATTTGAAAGCCGTGTTTTTAAGAAACTCTTCAACTTGTAATTAAATAATTTTATTTTCATACAAAATTCTTAAATTAATGACCATAAAATTAAAATAATTGCTTCATTTTAAACAATACACTTTTTTTTTCTAAATTTATAATAAAAAAAATATTTTTTTTTAAATATAATTTGAAATTAAATATTAATATTAATATTAATAAAATTAATAAATAAATATATGATGTATTTTAACATAAATATTAAAAAATTGTTCCATTAGATTTACATTAATAATTAATAAATTGATCTTTCTTTACCAACTGAAATGAATTAAATTTTTAAATTACAGTAAAATTTTTTCATAAATTTTATAAAATTTTAAAATATAAAATAATATTATTTTTATTATGTATTATATTATATATTTTTTTCTTTTTCAAATGAACGCTTTTTAAAAGCCTTTCTGAACAAACAAATTTTTTTATAATACTATCGTGATACATGTTTCGATCTTTTCATTCAGATTTTCTTCAGTCAATTTTAATATTCTTCTCCATTAGTTTCAAATGATATCACTATCATAATTTCTATAAATTAATCATTATAGTCATTAGTCATCCATTGATTTCTGCTTTCTCCATTTCGTAATTAATTTTTAATTTTCAATTTTTTTTTTGATTAGTAGTGATCCACAGATTATTCTTTTTTCATCATTCCAAAATTCTTTTTCATTCACATTTTCCTTTATTTCTTTGCAAAATATATAATCTCATATCTGATATGAATCTGAATATGACTACTTACTTTTAGTTCAAATTGCGTCAGGATTTGTCAGTTAAATTTTTTTCATGGGTGAAATGATAATATTAATTGTTTTTAATTTATTATTTATAAATGATAATGAAATATTTTTACCATCAAAAAGGAATATCAAAATCATTTTTTCCCTCCAACTATTCATTCAAAAAATAAAATTAAATAGATTACAGTCCTGAAAAAGACCCAGGCTTATGATAAGCATAATACAGGTTCTTGTAACATAAAAGCCATGTGGAAAAATAAACTTCAAATCATTAGCAATTATAACGATATATAATATTTGAATAATATATTGCATAATTAATTTTTTCCCTTATTCTGTCTGTCTACATATTATGATTATATATTACTTGTATTATTAGAAAAACTAATTTAACTTTTAGAAATTAATAGGAAACTTTTTCTAAAATCGATTTCTAAAAATGCTCTGAAAATTTATTTAAAAATAAATATGTATAAATTAAAAATTTTATTTTATTTATTTATTTGTTTTTCGATTATTTTGAAATTATTAATTTAAATAATCAGTTAAATCAATTAATCAATTTTAATCAATTTAAATTATCATTAAGTCAGGCATAATTCACCTTTATTTTTTATTAATTATTTAAAGCAGAGATAAGAAATTTTTCCCACACATTTTTCATTTATTTTTAATTTATTTAAACAAAAAAATTTAATTATTTTTATATATATTAAATTTGCAATTTATTCTACCGAAAATCAAGTCGACCCTGTGAATGGAATTTTGCACATATTTCATGAAAAAATTTCTTTTGATAAAAGAATAATTTTACTATAATTTATTTATGAAATCGGTCTACTGGAACAGTTCTTATAAATAAAAAATGGGACTTTTTAAAAGTTATTTTAATAAATAGTAAATGAATCAAGATATTAGAAAACGGTTTAAAGATTTGTAGTCGTCATATAATATTTTATTTATACAAAAAAGTAAAAATTTTGTTGACCCCAAACCTGGCTATATAGTCCAATGGGGGTTACATCTTACCCAATATACCATGTTACATATTTTCGTAACCTGATAAAGCAAGAACATTTACGACTGCAACAAATATCTAATATTAACATCTTTCTTTGGTTTTTTTCCATTTCTTTTGATAAATTTAATAACCAATTTTCAAATATTTTCCGGTCATCCGTGCACTTCGATTGTGATAATATTCACAATAAACCTTATTAACAAGTTGTGAAAAATATCTTGGTTTTTGGTACTTCCTAATATTAAAGGTGATCATTTTCTCTGCTAGTCATATTTGTACAGAGTAGAATGAAAACTTGTATTTCTTTATTTCTTTATTTTAATTACCAGGTTTTTAATGTTCAATGTTCAAAGTAAAAGATATTCAGTTATGATAGGTTTCCAAGTAACAGGTTTCACTCTATTATTATGAGGACATAAAATTACTGAGAATATTTTTTTCAGATTTTTTTATTCAATTTGTGAAAAAAAATAAAATTTTATATTAAGTTAAACCGAAACCTAATTTTACATGTTTCATTTCAATGTGTTATTTTAAGTAACAAATAAAGCAGTCGAATGTTGATTAACTGATACATTCTCGTTGTGGTGCAATATGAACTCATTTAAGAAAAGTTTTATGAACATTTTTAAGATAGTAAGTGAGCAAACATACAGTATCATATATCTTATGGGTTTCAAGAGAAAACAACGCAGAAGAGGCACCTAGAAACATACGAGAAGTATATTAAGAAGAATGAATAATTAATAATTAATTAATTTTTATTAAAAAATTACTTAATAAATTTTATTCATTTTATTTTACTTTTAAATAAGATCTAAAATGCTTAAGAGCATTATATAATAAATAATAATAATTATTACTGTTGTTATTATTATTTATATTATGTTTTTTTATGCGATTTTTAAATATATTTTGTTTTTAGAATTTCTTTATGTACAATATAAAATATAATTTGTATAAGAATTATGAAAATATCCAAGACCCATTGCCAAGTTTATATATTCGACTTCAGATGACCTATTGAAATTACATTGGTAGAATTTGTATGATTATTTCTTCTTTCTTCATTTTAAGAATATAAAAATTCTCATAAAAATGTTAATTATTTTGTTAATTAACAAATTTATTTATTTATATTTAAAACCATTTTTATTACTTTGGATTAAAAGCCTAAATGAATAAATAACATTTTATTTGATTGTCTTCTTTATTTATTTGCAATTTATCATATCATAATCGAGTAATAAATATATTACAAAAACTGTACACGCTCCATGATACTTTACATTATTCAGCTGAATATAATGGCAAACTTTATGTACATTATGTAAGAGTGTTCGATTTTCCAGACAAAAAATGTATATTCTATAATATGTCTTGTAATTGTTTAAACATCAAATGTAATAGTAATAATAATAATAATATTATTATTATTGTATAATATAATAATTATTATTATTAATTTTATTTTTTTATTATAGTTGTATAATATATAATTATTATTATTAATTTTATTCTTTTATTATTATTATTATTATTATTATTATAAAAAATTGCTAAAATATTTAAAATGAAAGTGCAAAAATGCCCTGAAAGCGAATCAAGACAATATTGTTTAAAACAAAAAATATGGAATTCAGGTATTTCTTCGAAATAAATTATTTTCCATAATAAATCAAATTAATTTTTCACTAATTCATATCAAAAGAATTTTTTTTCATTAATATAACATAATATTGATTCTACGAAATGAAAAATTCAATAACTAGAAGCCAAAATTACTTTTAAATAATTTTAAAAATTAATAAATCGGTAACTATTAATTTAAAATTTTATTTTTTTAAAGAAATATTATTAATAGAGCAACCAAATGCATTTTTGCAATTTATTGCACTTTTTGCATTATTTAATGCAAAAATGGTAAATTATAAATTTTGATAAAGACCCAGTAAATTTACACGAATACACTAGTAAACATTTGTTTAAGCGCACTTAAGGAAATGAGTACACTTTATTCTTTATAATAGTAATAATTATAAATTTTAGTTATATTATTC
>JBBMKC010224703.1:0-11973 GCA_037834085.1 Bipalium vagum
TTTAAATTAAGTTTCATACATAACCCTATCATGTATACTTTGCAATTAAATTAAAAAAATTAATTAATTTTAAGAAAGAAAAAGGTTTTTATTCAATTCAAATCTTGCGTGATTTTTGAGACACCCTATACATAATAAAATTTAGAAATATTTCAACAAAACTCTAAATTTTTTTAAAATGAAGACAATCTTTTTATAATTATATTCTTTTTTCTAGATTTTCTAGAATTATTTCTCAACTATTCTAAAATACGTCGTTTCACCATTTTTTAATAACCTTCGAATAAAATCATTATAATGACCAAATTTTAGTGTATTACATTTTTTGTAAAAACTGTACTAATTTCATTGTATATTACAAACGGAATGCAATTAGTCTACATAAAAAGGTTGTTAGCCATCCAGACGAAAGACACAAGTCATTATATTAAAGCCTCCTCTGATCTCAGAATCTTTTTCAGCTTCACTTAAATCAAAATATGCCTTTTACAGTTTTATCAATGAACGCTAGCAAAGAATTCTTCTATCTGTGAAAGTTTAAGACTAGAAAATCTTTTTTCTTTTCTTCTAATGACAAAACTCGACTCAGACTTTCTGATAATCTTGTAAGTCATACATTAATAGACTTTGTCTTACTATCAAAAGATAAGTTGAATTTTTAGATTTTGTCATTTTATTTTTTTTCTTTACAAATTAGCAATTTATTATTATCCTCAACATCATTATAATTCTGAAGACATTCTAAATTAAACAACTAAGGTCGTATATATGGTGTTTAAGCAAGCACTATGTATATACAGTATGTATAAGGTGTTTTACAGCGCAACGCTTTTGAAAAATTATGAAATATAGTGTTGTACGCTCAAGGCGAATACGGACTGAAATGTCTGATGAAAATGACCAAGGTTAAACAACTCATAATCAAGAAGCCTGGGGATTTTATCTAACTGCGCGCTTTTGTATAAATAAATATAATATATTTTCTGTTGGATATTTTGAATATTTCAGAATTTTTAAGAAAGCACTGTTTTATAATATCCTATATCATTTCGTTCTGAAATCTTATTCCATGTATATCTTGACCTCTTAGACATTCTGACAATTTTGAGGTAAAGAATTGAAAAAGATGAATTTTAAAGTCAGAAATAGTTTAAGTTGAATGAAATAGTCAAGTGATATATTGTTTTAAAAATAAAAATCCACGGAATTTTCAACTCGGTTAATTTATCTAGAGATCACAACTATATAAAAATATAATGTAAAAATATTTATTTGATCCTTTTATATTTAGCGTTGATAGATTTACATAATAAACTCTAAAAGTCAGGAAGTTATTGCAACCTTAGTCTGATAATTTTTTGACACGATCTTTTTGCGGAAGTTTCCTCACATTATATGATATAACAAAATATACCGACTTTCTGTATATTTCTTGTCAATTTATGAAGCTGCATTATATTGTTTTAAAAATAAACAAGATATTTTTAAAATCAATTATTTCTTATATAATATATTACTTTTTTCCTATCACTGGGTTTAAAATTTTTATTTGTGAATAATCGAATTAATTAACACCGTTGCTTCTTAAAGGAAGGTTTATTCCCATGGTAAATAAACTGATGTAAGAGTCTCATAATTTCAAGGCATTGAAGAAAATTAACTAAAAAATAATTTAGCTCAAGAAAAGTTTAATAAAATATCTTTCATTTTTAAATATTATGAAGCACTTGAAATTATTTTTAATAATTAAAAATATTAATATAACGATATCATTTATGGTTTTTTAATATATTAAGTTGTTAAGTTAAAAAGCGTGTTTTAATGAATAACATTTATTATTGCATAAACAATCAAAAAACTGTGCATTTTAAATTTTATTATGTATATTTGTCTGATAATATTTTACAATATTAACTTTAACTTCACTCATTTTTAGTTGGAGAATAAGTTTAGAAATATAAATGACCGAAAATATAAAATTCAAGAGTGTATATATGTATAATTAATAAAAATGGTAATAATATAACTATTTACTTGTTTAACAAAATTTTAAATTCAAAAATATAGTTCGAAAAATATTTTTTTTAATTTTAAAATGGGATAGGATTAAAATTCTTTGACTCTGAAGTTTATTGTCTCTGAAGTGAAGATAATAAGACATGTTTAAAAAGCAAGCTTTTGATTAATTCCAGAATTATTTTTAATTAAATATAATTCAATAAATTAATAATAATTTCAATGCCAACTCAAAAATCAAATTCTTTTATTGAATATTTTTTATTTTGTTCTGAAAAAAAGAACATGATGGATATTAATTTAGATCGCAAAACCAGTACTAAAAGTAGCAAATGTTGACTTTACGAACTACTTTCCCAACTGGCTTATTGAAATTTGTCTGTGGCTCGGTAATAGATATCATTATTTTTCTTATTATTTACCCAATAATATTTTTAAAATAATTTCCAGACATTATTTTATTAAAATCTAATTTTTCCACAATAATAATCATAATAATTATAATTATTTTTTCATTAATTTCATTTTTATTGACATTTAAAATATTTTTATATAAATAAACTTTTATTGCATTTATTTAAATTACAATAAAAATATATTAATAAATAAAAATTATTTTTATTAATTTAATATTTTTAATTAAGACAATATTTTATAACTAAAACCTATGAAAATTAATAATGTAAAAATTACAAATTCGTATAAAATTTACAACTATTAAGTAGAACAAGAAAATATTATTAATTAAGATTTATGTATAAGATTTATATTCATTTATATATAAATATTATTATTATTTAAATAATATTATTATTTATATAATATATATATATATATATACGTATATATCCTATATATGATTTTTGAATAAACTTTCTGATTGTCTGAAATAGATTTCGAAATTATTAGCTCATTTATTTTTACTAGAGAAGTAGCTATTTATAGTTTGATTTCACTTATTTCAATTTTCATTTGTAATGGTAATTCGAAAAAATGTTTCTGATTACTAAGAAGTGACCTGTGTGATGTGTGAATATGAAGTTCTATATATCATGATTGCCATTATTTTTTAAGCCCAAAATCACTTTCTTTGCACACATTTTTTGCAGATTTAAATATTCCATAAGTATTTTCGATTTAAGAAACATTACTTTTCCTAGGGTATTGATGTGCTTCCTTTGTTAATAAATTATGTATGCTTTACTACAAATGATACTTAGAATTCCCTTGGGAGTTGATTTATATTTTTCATTGACTCACAGATCTTTGTTAAATATTTACTAATTATAATGCTGTTTTTGACTTCTTTTTTAAATTCCTTCGTGACCTAACCCTGTCACAATATAAACGGTGTTTTTGTTTATTAATCAATGTGAGGATTAAAAAACTAAAAATAATTAAAATTAGTTTAATAATTTATTTATTTAAATAATTGTATTATTAAATTAAATATTTGTAAATGAGTTTTTATAATTTATCAAATGTCACTAACATGGCGCACCAACACCATCTGGACATTATCACAGCCCGACTGATGATAGAAAAGTTCAAATGCGGTGAAGACCTAGATTTTGTGTTATTGAAAATTTCCAATTCATCTAGGACAGCATTAGTGGTAGGATTTTAGATCAAGAATTGATTTTCAGTTATGAAGTCCTAAGTCCAAATTTGAAAAACTTTGGAGAAGACCTCCGCATAGCGTTTCAAAAGAAAAACTCGGTGGTCGAAAATTTACAAGCAACTTTCAATTACAAAAGGACAAATGAACCATTGGAAAAACACTTCGAAAAAGTGGAAAAAATGGTCGATAAATTGCTATCACATACGTGGGATAAGAGGTTCTTGGTACAATTTTTTTTGGAAAAAAGATGTGCAAACGAGTGCAAGTTATAATATTTTTGAAAAGGTGAGTTAGAAGTAGAGATCGATGAAAAAATGAAAAACATTACTTTCACATCACATCCAAAATAATCGGATATGTAGAACTGAAAAAAACAATTTGGGTTGACTTTTAAAAAGGAGTGTAGACCACAAGAAATAGAAAGTGAAGTTTGCAATATTGAAGCAATGTTTGGAAGAATAATACGAAAAAGCCAACACATATGAAAGAAAATCCAGTAAAAGTCACGGCAGTAGAGCCATTCGAAAACTTATAAGTGGATATTTGTGGACCATTAATAAAAACATCTCACAAAATAAATATCCGGGCAATTATAAATCATTTTAGTAAGTACATAGTACTTTCGGTCAAAATATTTCAAAATAATTGAATCTTAAAGTTTGGTGTTCCGAAAGAGATACGTGCTGATTCATGGGAAATTTTTCGAGTTCCAAGAATATAAAAAACTGGCAGTACCAATAGGAGCAGACTTGATCCTCTCTATCTCGTAACACCATAATGCAAATGGAATAGTTAAACAACAATTTCGTACCATTAGAGAGTATAGAAACACAACTTTACAGGATAAAAAGAAAACCGATTGGACAGAAATTTTAGCAGAAATCGAGTATACTTTAAACGCATCTGTACAGAAGACCATTCGTATGAGTCTGGCAGAATTATTTTGGTCGGAAAAATAAAAAGAAAGATGTTTCAGTAGAACTCAAATAGCTAGAGATGAAGTCATTCAAAAAATCACACAACAATTACGAGAGTTGAGAATTCAAGAAACTAGAAGAAAGCTTACAGTCAGAGACAGTCATGGTTAGAAAAGAAGTTAGAACCAAAGATCATCATCGACCCTATGAAATCAAAAAGAAAAAAAAATGACAGGTACGGATATGAGGAAAGTTGTCAAAAACATTGAAAAGATGAAAAAAATCTTTAAAAAGGGGGATGTGAATATTTGAGAACTAAAGAATATCTGACCTTCAATTAAGAATAAACCTTGGTAATTTTTAATAAGATGATTGTTGTCATAGCAACCAGTCTTAATTTTTGTAAAATATAAATATTGATGAATTTTCTAATTTGAATAAAATTTATAAATCAATAGTCTTTATTATTTGTATAATCACGTGTTAAAACCTTTAACAGTTAAGCTTTTAATTTGCTCCTTAATTACTTAGGAGACTTAGCAGTTATTTATTGACATAAGTTGTAGCTTAAATCCGTTCCGCAAATCTTGTATATATCCCTGTTTCTAAATCTTTAAATTAAACGGAGTGATTTCCTGCTTTATGTATGTAATCTTTTTCAGGAATATTGTTGTACGCTTATCAGTAATCTACATAAATTACTCTTCCGAGCTTCTACTATTACTATTAATCATGTAAATTACTTCAACAAGAAATACCTTTTTGTCACCAGTTCTCTCGATTCCACAAATAATTTCCACGATTCATTTTAAGATGTATTTCTACCAAAAATTATCTAAAATTTTAAATTTTATGTATTATTACACTATATATTTCAATTAATTTGCACACTACATTATATTTTAAAATTTAAAATCAATAATATTGAAAATTTACATATGTATACCAATTCAATAAATTATTCAACCTCTAAAAATATTAAATTAATAATTACATATAAACAATAAGATGGACAACTTTTTCTAGACTCCTCTTAAGAGATTCGTATGAATGGTCTTTGTACATATAAACAAAGGATATAAGTAAAATAAAATTTTGTTCAACTCAGCCAAATATAAATTTTGATAATAATCTAAACATTAATAATAATAACTAATTTTAATATTTTCATAATAAAATAATAATAAAAATATAAATAAATAATAATAATAGTAATAGTAATAATAATAATAATAATAATAATAATAATAATAATAATAATAATGAACTCTTTGCTAACCAAATATTGTATGAAAATTGATGAAATATATAAAATATATTTTAATAAAAAAGATTTAAATGTATCTAAAAATAAATTAAATGTTAATTTTATTTTTACAATAAAAAATATGTGCTTTAATTATATATTTACTAATTATATATTTTCTAACATAGTCTTTTACTATATATAATTTGAGTCATTTTGACAGTTAAAGTGCGAAGTTGATGATTCATTAATTGATGCATTGCTTGATGATGATAACAATTTATAAAATGTCTGTCAAAAGCAAGACATTTTAAAATTAAAATATCATTATCAAACATTATGAATCGTACATCATTCTTTATCATTTGATACTTTTTGTTTAATTAAATGAAACTCATCTCCCATTTCGCATGAATTAACCTATTATAATAAACCAAAGTCAATAATAAAGCATAAAATTTGTCTTTGTATTTGATTCAACAATTCAAAAGTTAATTTTTAATTAATCATCGCCAGTTTTATGGGATAAACTTTGTTATTTTGGTACTTTTCATCATTCAACCTTAATTCTGCACTGATAAAAGTTTTGAAACTTTAAATAAAGGTATTTAAAACTTTTACTATTTTACAATAAGTGTTTAATGAAATAAAGAAATTTGTCAAATATTATTTAGAAAAAATCTTTTTTCATAACTTCTTCCAATCAACTCAATGCAAACTTGAAGGCGTCGAGAAAATTGTTTAATCAATGCGCGTATTTTATGGTTGAATTTTTTTCAATAATTCTACTGATTTACTTCAAGAATCATGAGATCAGATTAGATTGGTACGGTTGTCATTTTTGTGATGTGATAAATTTGGAAATAAGATCTGCAAGGTGTAAAGTTTTTAATTCGTGAGCTTCTAAACTTTTTTGGATATCGATTATAAATCTGTGAAACTGTCCATAAACGACTGACACCAAACTTTCAAGAAAATCTCTTGCAAAATTATTTTCATTCATTTTGATGACATCATCGAAGAAAAATCAAGTTGTCTTAAAACAAAATTTTAACCCAAAACAAGTTTCGAAGTGAGTGTAGTTCCCTTTGATTATCTGTTGGGAAAAAGTAATATCATTTTAGATATTTTGAGCTTAGTTAGTGGAAAAAGATTTCATCTCAAAAATACCATTTCATATTGAGATCGAATGATAACTTGTTTAGATTTTTGTTATGTCCGCCGTTATATCGTCAAAGAGTTATATATAATGGGTAATGAGTTCTGAAATCAATTATTGAGCCTTTCTTATATACGATTACAAAAATATTCAAGTTTCTGTGAAATAATAGCATGGTTAGTCTTCAACTTAGTGGACGGTTACTGATGTCTCCTAATGCAATGAAAAGTTGGATCGGATCATACAACACATTTATCAATATTTAACATTTAAACAATTCAACCTGAAATTTATTTTGCTTCCCTAAAGAATTTTTTTGTGCTCATGTAACATTTGAAAATGAGTTTAACGTAAAAGTTTTTAAAACGTTGTAAAGTAAAAAAATTTTTTTATTATGACAATTCTTGACAAGATTTTTCGTTTTTTCCTTGTAATTTTTATTTGTTCTTCTATAAACAATTTCCTACCAGAGACTCATTGTCTAGAATCAATTCTCTTTCTCTTCATAGTTTTTTTTAGTAAATTGATTGGTTTTTTCTTTTTTATATAATTATGCTTTATTTCTGCTTAAAATGGGGTGTGATTGAGAAACCTTTTGCATATGAAAATGATGTTTTAACATAAAACCGGTAACCATTATAGTTTTTTTACTTTCCATTTAAGTATTATTAATAAACCACTAATGTTACAGTTTACGTTTGTTAATTCATAATTTTTAATTTAAATTCAAATTTTATTAATTATCATTCGTTTGTTTTTCACTCACCTATGCCTGGAGGTAGATCTGCAGAACCGGTTTTTATTTTATTTATAAATGATATTATACATGTATGTCAAAAAATCAAATATTAGAAGAAAAATTTAATGTAACAAGTTTGGTGAATGTCTTGCGAACTACTAAAGGTGCAATACTGTTTGCTGCACAAAGGGGATTAATTATGAACAGTGTTATATGCCAACATTGTCAACAACTATGGGCGCAGATAGTCTTGATGACAAGACGTGGTGTAGTAAGATGTTTCAAAAAGAAGTCTATCTTTCATGGCTCATTTTTAGAAAGTTTTCATCAGTTATTTTTTCAAATGATATTTATTATTTATGATTGGGCTAGAGATATGAGCCAAAATAATATGCCCTTTGAGACAATAATTATCGTTACACTATTGTTGAGTAATTAAATTTTTGTCGTGAATTGTGTGAGAAAGGACTGGAAAATAATCAGATGGAAGTAAGTGGTGAATAAGGAAAATCATTGGTGGTATAAATTGATGAAAGTAAATTCTTCCATAAGAAGTACCATCGAGGTCAATGAAGAGAATATCAGTGGGTATTCGATGATTTAGAGCAAGAAAGTAATACATCTTTTTGGTAGAAGTTGATGACCGACGATGAGAAACACTTGAACAATATATACTCCGTTGGATGCTTTCAGGAACTTACATGATATCTAAAAAATCATTAGTGTTTACTGTTATTGCAACCCGGTTCAAATTTAAGCATTGCTTTTAAAATTTAAATAACGAATTTTAGTGATATTAATAAAATAAATACATCATGACCGAGATATGGTGGCAACAAGTTTATAAGTAAATATATATACTAGACACTTTTCTTTCAATTGTTCTTTCTACTCCACTAATTTCCAACAGTCCATTAACGTGATGACCAAGATTTTATTTCTTTTTCCCAATTTTAATCATGGTGCGAATGTTGATATCTTGTTTTGAGCCAAGTGGCTGTTAGGTGCGGTTAAAATTGTTTTATCAGAAATATCCGATTACGGATCAAAGAAAAATTAATTATTGCTAAAATTTTTTAGCAATAAATAATATCAATAACATCATTTTTCAAAAAAGTGCTTGACAACCAATAAAAATTAAACATAATCAAGATAAAATCCCATTAATTTCTGGTGATGGTGCTGGTGGTTTATACAATCAGTTACAAGTAAAATCAAAATTCATCGCCAATTTGGAAGCATTAATGATCTCTTTCCTTCCTATTTGCATGAATTTGTTTGACGAAATTTTACTTAGAAAACAAAATCAGAGTCATTTAATTATTCAAAAATTATGATTAGTCACATTTATCAGGTATATTAATTGTGTAACAATTGCTATAATAAAAATTTGAATTTGATTTTAAAATTATGAATTTACTAACGTAAACTTTCACATTAGGCCAAACAAGCTGGATTGATTCTAAAGATACGTAAATCATCATCAGTAAATTATTACTCAGAATTGTCAAAGGCATTACAGTATCACAAAAATAGAAAAAATAAGTTTGCAAAAATAATTGTAAAAACCGGTGTTTCATACCTATAGAGAAGTTCATAATCTCCAGGAGCACAATCTTTTATCATAAATATCAATCTGTGATTTGATGTTCAAATTTCAAGATAACCGTCAAATTTTTTAAAAAAATGTGGCAAATAATATAAATAAAGATCATTTGTCAAATTGTGGTGCGTAAGAAAATATAGATATTTTGAAGATTAATCGATTAGGTTATAAGCTTTAAAAGATAGATGTTAGGGGTTATTTTTCTAAACGGATTTGATACAACTAAGGAGGTTCTATTTAGGAATTTAAGTACTTCAATCTTTGTCTTCAAAATCTAAACCACTGTTAACATGTTCCTTTATAATTATTACTATTATCATTATTATTATTACTATTATCATTTTTATTATTATTATTATTATTATCATTATTATTATTACTATTATCATTTTTATTATTATTATTATTATTATTATTATTATCATTTTTATTATTATTATTATTATTATTATTATTATTATTATGATTATTATTATTATGCTGGAGAAGTAATGAATCAATCTTCATATAATTGTTAAACAATCGAAAACATGATTTTTAAAGACATTTTTTCTGATTACATTTTTTCAAATTTCCTTGATAAACTTTCTCCTTGAAGGAAATTTAAGGAATATTCTTCAGAGACAATCTTTTGGAGACGTATTTTCTTTTTATCAAAGTGATTAAAAATATGATTTGTTACTCTTTCGACTCTGTTAATCATAATAATTTATATTTTTATGTGTACTATTTGAAAAAAATCAAATAAATCAAAATTTATTTTTCCTAAGACATCGAATCTTTTCAGACAGCTAAGCTATCAGATTAATAAACATTGTTAATTAATTATTCAAAAATATTTTTATTATCTGCTTCAAATTCAATTAATCCCCAAATATAATATAACAAATCTTTTAAATTAACCAAATATTTTTCTTTATTTCCAATGGTATATTACTGGTTATTTATTTGTTTGGCAATTTTTCAGTTTAACTCAATTTTTTTTCTATTAGAGAATGGGGAATATTATCAGGTTGGCTAATACGTTCTTAGACTTCTTAACACAAACATTTATTGAGAAAATAATTACACAAAAATAAATTTAATTCAAAAGGTTGTTCAACTTTGCTCTTTATCACCTTTTGCCATTTTTCTGGAAAACTTTGAATACCTTTTTTCCAGAACATCTGCGGCTGTGATTTGTAAAAGTCCTCGAAGTACTTTTTGATTTCATTCTCATCATGGAATTATTTGTTACCAATAGATCGTTGTGACACTTTAAATAGGCGATAATCAGAAAAGGTTAGGTCGCGACTATCTAAGCTGAATAAAACTTAATTTTTCAGATTATTTCCTTCAATTTCTCTAAGATTATTTTTGTACGATGCGTGGGTGTATTATCATGTTGATAAATAATTTTCTTCATAAAAGAGCGTTTAAATTTTAATGTCATCTTCAATTTGTCTATTTCTTTGCAATGAACATCAATGATAATAGTTTTATTATTTGGAAGAAAATCTAATAAAATCCATCACGAATATCCCATTAAACAGATACCATAAACCTTTATTGTAGCACAGAACTTCTTAGAGTTTGAGTTAGAGCTTCATTTGGGCTCGTGATCGTTTTGGTATCACGTTGCAGAATAAAATCAATTTTTCATCAGTGTTCACAACACGTCTATGTCAATTGAAATGAAGAGCTCTAATGAAAAGACTGACAAATGGTTGTGCGCGCAGATTTGTTGTCTGCAGTCAAATAATATGGCACTCATTTTCCAATCTTATTTACAAAGCGAAATATATTTTTAGAAAATTAGCATAGAAAAATTTTTCCCAGAGGTTTGGACTTGTTACTGCTCTCAACGATGCTTTGTGTTTTGAGTAAAAAATGTTTAAAATTGAAATTAGTAACAATAGATATGCTTAAATTTCCAGAGGTTGAGTTAACTAAATATTAATATATAGCTTTTACTGTTGAACGAACTATTGTTGAAACTACAGTCCCTTGCCATATTATTAGGGACACTTAGAAAAATGTATAAATTTTAACTTTGTGGGTGTTTGTTGGAATATTAATATAAAGTAATTAGCTATTGAAGATGTACAACGATAATCTGGACATTTTAAAATTAAACCGTATTAATATTATTGTCAAATTCTAAAATTTATTTATACTTCAACAATTCTTTTATTTCTATTGGTTCAGTACTAAGTACACAAAAGGATCGCCTTATATATTGATGATCACAGGGTGCAAATCTGCTTAAAAACCTTTGATAAAAATTAGCTCCTTAAATTACCATGAATTACTGATCAGACAAAACAAAATTCCCATTTAAATGTCCATTAATTAAATATTTTTCTATAGATTTTTTTTGGTAAAATAAAATGGTTTTACTCTAATTTATATTTGTATATCCAAATCTAATATTATTTAACGCCTAGGATTGGATAACTAGGTTGTAAATCACGGTGGATTTAATAGGTTGATACTAAAATATTAGGTTGTAAAGAAATAAATGGCGGTTTTTAACGTCTAACTTTAAAGGAACACATGACAGCTTAAACAAAGTTTTATTTATCAAAATAGAATCCGCCAGACTGTACACATTTCTCCCAACGAGTGACAAGCTTATTTATCCCGATTCGATAAAAATCCGGAGGTCTAGATGTTACGAATTCTTCAAA
>JBBMKC010224714.1:0-11973 GCA_037834085.1 Bipalium vagum
TATATATTTATTTAAATTAAAATTTTCACAAAAACGTTATATTTTTGATAAAATATTTGCTAAAAGAAATTTTGTGTTTGGTTGTGTGAAATAGTAAAATATATAGAATTGGTGTAATAAAATTGGATTTTTTTCGGCTATCGAATGACTTGTTAAATTTGTTAATAAAAGTGAAATATTTTGATTGGCGGTTGACTGCCTTTACAACACAACTGCCTTCAGCATAGTTGAAACGATCATAATGTCAATCTCTGCGAAGGTATTCATCTAAATATTTTTATGTATTAATTGAAAATTCTGAATTTCTATTCATTGAACGGTTCAAACCTTTTGCATCAATAGCAATCCAAATCAACGCCTTCGCCTTAAATTTTTGTTTCGCGACAAATTTCACTGCTAAGGTTCAGTTGATACATCTGACAATTAATATCTACTGTTTCTAGTTATTCGGAAATGGTTGAGAGTAAAATATGACTAATCATCGAGAATAAACTGTTGTTTGAGAATTTATGATAAATTCTTTTGCAGTTCTCTACGCCTTGGAATCAATTTTCTTTTGTTATATTGTACGAATGACTTTTAAAATATATAGAATCATGCTTTGTGAAATTTTGATCTTTTGGCTGCTTTTGAATTAAGATTCCATCTTAGTGGTCGAAGGAACTGGTCAGCTCATCAACCTTTCTTCAAAAAATTTCTGCTGTCCTACTGAACTAATGTAACCATCTCCACTTATTTTATCCTTAAATTTTTTGTAAATATCTTAAATTTTTCTTCTTGGCACTCCATTTAAAAACTGAGTCAAAGTAAAATTTTTCCCAGGTTGATAATTTATTGAATAGAATTTGTACAAAAGTTTTATAACTAAAATAAATTTTTTGACATTTATTAAAATATCGAAAAATTTTACTTATAATATTGTAAAATATTTAGCAATATTAATTGTGTTGCTTAAATACGAACATAAGAAAATGTGCGCGTTTTTTTTTCTCACCTGTTATAATTTTTTTATCGTTCAAAAATTTACAGTTTACGGAGAGTAAGAAATGTATCGAATTTTCGTCTGATAAATAATTTAATATTATTAATATTTTATGTTTAAACACCAAAAGTTTCTAATAATTATTTATTTTTCCCATCACAAATCTGATTTCTCAAACTAGTTTTTACTATCAAACCATGGAATTTATAAATAACTATAACTATTATAATATCATTTTAAATTAAGTACTTATAATTATTATTACTTATATTAATACTTTTTAAATATTTATAGAATAATTTTTAATTTATTTACATTATTTTAAATTTTATATTATTACTTAAACCATTTAAATTCTGATTTTAAAATTGAAAATTCTCGTTTGATTCGGCAAGTGTACCAAAGACTGTACCTCCAAATTAAAAATTGCACAAAACAGAAAAGATTTGTTTATTTATTTAATTTTTATTTTATCATGAAAATAATATTGGATAATAATATTTAAATATATTTTATATTTAGGTGCGTTGTTTGCAATTATTATATTTTTGAGTTTGGCGTTATATGTTTATTATCGTTGCAATTCATCAGAAGATGATAGCGAGAATGACAGATTAATTCAGCGAAATCAGAATCCGGAACAAAACCCTCACTCCTATAATTCTATCAAGTGACCTTAAGAGCTTTCAATCGATTTATTTATAAATATTATTTTGTGTATTTTCAAATTTTATTGTCTTAATGTGATTGACCATAAAACATGTGTATGGAAGTTTCAAATGAATGAAGTCTGTATATTTAACAAATTTAAAGTTGAGTTATTAGCACCAATAAAATTCCACATATTATTTCCAATTTTATATGAAAATAGTAAGATAAAATTAAAGACAATCAGTTACGATATTGTACTTCTTCGAAATTTCATGCCAGTTTTAAAAATTATGTGGTTTTTTCAATGAAATTAGTTTATTATTATTTATTTCCATAGTGCAAGCTCACAACGTCCAAAATGATAGGATACTTGCTCCTAACACATCAGCCTCTTAAAAAACAGGACTTAATATCACACGCAATCAGAAACCAGTTGGAGTATCCTTTTCAGGGAAAACTGATCTAGTTTTCATAGAACAGAGCATCTAAATAAATGTACAGAATTATGTAAGTGACATCCTTTAATCGGTAGTGATTCTTTTGGGACAGAAAACATATACAGACCATCAGTGGGTCTTCCAAAAAAATTCAGTACTATAATGGTAGTCAAGTTTTTTGACACATCTTTGATTTATAAATCTAAGAAACTTATGTTCAAAAAAATATTAAAAATTGATTACTAAACGAGTTAAAAGTAATAAATATTAGAATATAAAAGTTGGTTCCACATATTGTTTTACAATATACTAAGTTATATTAAAATATGACTAACGAAAAAGTCAAAATTTTATTTATAGGGAAAACCTAACGATTATACAAATCACCATGCTTTTCTAATGATATACATAAGTGACGTCTAATTGACTTGTATAAATCAATAACTTTGTAACGCTTGTTGGCATTAAGATGATTTATGACGGCAGTGATTTTTTCAACTAGACCTTCCTTATCATTGAACTGGTTTCCATCGTAGACTAGATCTGATATTGTTTACCAGAAGTTCTCAACAATATTTAGATCTGGGCTTTTGGCCGACCATTCCAAAACCGATATATATGATTTCTTCGCGAATTCCTTCACTTTCTTAGTTTTGTGCACCGAAGCATTATCCTCCTGGAACTACCAATTTTCTCCATAATTTAATTTTATTATGAGCACAGTGCTTTCTGACAAAAGCTTAATGTATCCATCTAAATTCATGGTTCCTTTCGCGACTTTGAAAGACAGCAGACCATTAGGCATTGTCATTATCCACACCATAACGCTTCCACCTGTGCACTGCCTCTTAATTCGATAACTTGGGGATGATTTATGTACATAGGATCTCCAATCATCTGGACCATCCAAGGAAAACCGCTTTTCATCAGAAAAAATTGTGAGATCCCAATCATGATCAAACGAAATCCATGATCTTATGCATTGCAAACGTAATTGCTTTTGACCAGCTGTCAAATAAATTTGGGATGACATCATTTTGTATATGAAACCAGTTTTGCTTAATTATCTGTGTACCGTACTCCTTGATACATCTAAATCAAATTCTATTAATTTGCTTGCATTTACCTATTCTTTATTTTTATTAAAAACACAAATCTTCCGTTTTACGCGCAACTTAGACGCTTTATCCATTTTTAATTTCGGTCTTGTCTTCAATTTAACTCTTTTCAATGTGTAGACACATAAATTTCAGGCTACATCGCGTGTTATATTCAATATTGTCTCAATGGCCGAATAGCTAAGCCTTCTGTTCTCTATTGAATGGCCAGTTTTCTTACAAATATGTTGTATATTATTGAATTAGAATCTATTATACTTTTTAATTAAAAATTATTTAAACTTAAAAAATTACTTAATAAAATTTAAACTTCCTATGTCAAAAAATTTGACTTTTAAATAAATTCAGAATTTACTAAATGTAACTATATTATATAAACAAGTATATTTAATTAAAAAATTCTAAGATATTTTAAATAAGCATTTTATATCCATACAAAATAAATTATAAATTATTTTGATTAAACATCGTATATAAAAATATAAGGTGTGTCAAAAAATTTGACCATCAGTATAGCGCATCGAGCAAAAATGACAAAAACGTTTCGCAAATAGAATTTATCACGATTTATTAGCTCACAGGAATGGCCACCATACTCACTAGATTTGAACTCCTTTGACTACGCAATATAGGGAAATCTCTCAAAACAAAGGCTTGTGCAAAGTGCCAAAAGTAGGTTGAGTCCTTAAAGCATGATTTGGTAAAGGTTTATCGTGACGTCTTTGAGCTTATATCGATGGTAATGGAGAATATTTTGAAAATAATTTTGTATAAGTAAAATTTGATGATTCCTTTATCTTGTGTTACAGTTATTGTTTATAATTAAAATAAATATTGTCAAATAAAATTCATTTCAAAAGTTTTCAAACTTTTATCGCATCCTGTATATATCCCAGCTTGACAATAGATATTTACCTGAATTAATTAATTTAAATATCATTTGAAAGCACAGAAATTTTTTAACATTTCGCTTTACTATAATGATTATTTTCTAGAATTCGTTTTAGAAAAATATCAATTACCAGTATTTCTATTGTACGAGCTCAAATTGGGCAAAAATGTTGCGGACATCAATAAATCAGTGGGTATGGATACAACATTTAGTGGCCATTGTGAAAAAACTGGTACAAAACATTTTAGAAGTGGAAATTATCACATTTAAAGTCTAAAAAACATAATCAAAAAGATAATGTAAATCTACTTATTGAATTGCCAAATAATTCTGTAATATATTTTAATAAAATCAAAACTCATTAAGAAAAAATTATCAATGTATATAAATATAAATATAAAATAAAAACATTTATAAAATCTAGTAAATATAAGAAATTTAGTAAATAAAAGAAAAAATTGATAAATATTAATCCAAAGTCAGTTTTATTTGATTAAGCTGGTGCCTACAAAATTCGTCTTCAAAAATCTGATTTAAGTCTTCTTAAAATCTTCTCAAAACTTTTTAAAATCTACACATAATTTTTCCAAAACTTTCTTTCTCCTCAAGCAGCTTTAACATTCTATGAAATAGCACTTAGCAGAGCTCCTGTGATTTGCCAATCACTTTTCACATATCACGAAAAAGTGTTTGATATGTGAAGATACAATAAAATATGTGAAAATGAGAATACTGAATACGAACCGACCAAACAATGATCTGATATCAATTTTCAAAAGAGTACAAGGACCTATTAATCAAGTAATTACTCATGGTTATGAAATTTAAACAATAACAAAGTAGGTAAAATCAGTAATGCTGAAACATTTAATGGAGAAAAAGTATAACTGAAAAAAACCAGATAACATTGGATTATTATAAACTAAAGATGATTAGATGAAAATCAGTATGAGTAATGATGGCTGAAATACTGTTGGGGTTTTGATAAATGACTGATGTGTATTATTATTTATTAATTATTTTTATTACAAATATCAAACTCATAAATTGATAGTGTACTAATCACTTTAATAAAGGAAAATTTACTTTTATAAATTATATATATAATATAAAATGATTAAAAAGTTTCTAACAAACTAAGGTGATCAATAAATGATTAAAATGGTCAAATTAACAAAATGAAAAATTGTTAAGAACTCAATCTATACTAGGAATAGTTTAAACACTCTTGAAGTCAAGTGACTGGACCGTGAATGAAATATTTTTATTTTTTTCGATATTTATGTCATTTATTAATTTAAGATTAATGTAATAAAAATATTTTGCAGAAAATATTTTTTAACATAAAAAAATTAATATATTTATTTAATTTTAAAAATTTTAGCTTTTCCTGATCTTGATGATGATGCAATGGTTGCATCTCAATTTCAGATTTTTTAAGATCTCGATATGATAATAATTTGATTATAATAGTACAATTAGTAATTATGAATTATTTTGTGCAAACAAATCTAATATTGAAACCATGGAAAATAATCATTAATTGTAGAATATTATGTGTATATTGAAAAGTCCTCGACAGATTGCCATAATTTTGGAAGTGAGACTTTTTAGCATGTGTAATCAATCGACAAAATTAAACAGGATTCAATTTCAATCGATGATAAATTTATCGAACATTATTGATTTTGATTTCATCTTCCATTTATCGGCATCGTTATCGAAGTCATACTTTTGGTGACAGCCATTTTGAGGTACGAAAAGTGAACGATTCGATCTCAAAACAAAAAGAAATATACTGAAAATATCGACAAAGAAACTAAAGAACCGGAAATTCTTCTGACCTCCGGAGGCGGTGATGACGAAAATATTCAAAACGACACGGATGTCTAACCGACAGAAATGGAAGTTGACAAATATGTGAATAGTGTATGAAGGATTAATTTTTTTATAATTAATTTTTGTAAAGAACCAATAACAGCGACAACGTGAAACAGCTGGACCTGAAAACGACGAAAAATGTCTGGCATGTGTTCTTTCAAGAAGTGAGCGATTTATTACAGACAAAATATCTGTCATATATATCACGCACTTTGACGTCAATTGATTTCATTATGATTTCCATTTTTCACATTTCTCAAATTGTATTGACCGATCAAAAGTAGCCTTATCAAAAATTCATTAAGTAGCGTGCGTTGATTTAATTTTCTTTTTTCTATGTTCTCGATTATTATCTTAATTGTCCAGTCACAACAATCTTTGTTATCATTAAATTTCATGTAACTCAGCAAATAAAACCTAGTTCATTTTTGACTATAGTATTTATCTTAGAGTTACTGGCTCCACCAACAGTCATTGGCAGGATAACCGGAATAGTGACTACAATATTATTACATTATTTTAATTTATTATCTTATGATTCCGGTATGATGGTGTGAGCTTAGCGAAAAATGTTATTCTTAATAAAATTTCAAAAAGCACTTGATTTTATTTATCTTCTATAATATGAAAGGTGAGAAAAATTTCAACTGATATTATTTTTATCTGGCCCACAAATGACCAAAGTCTGGCCCAAAATCTGGCCCACAATGACAATTCACATTTGAGAGAAATGCTCTACCAGATATTTGAGCAGCTTGAGTCATATGATTTGGAATATTATATGGGTTTAAAAATTGAGGAATGGAAGGTATCAAATTTGTTGGAAATTGTCCATTGGTACTTATATTAAAGCTGTGTTGATAGGATTGAGATAATGAAGACAAATTAGAAACTGTGGAAGATGGTACTATTGATAAAGGAAATTGTGAAACTGGTGTGGATTGTGAGACAGTATTTGTCGGGTGACAAAATGAACCTTGTTCCTTTTCTCCTTTATAAAGTTGATACCATACTTGAGCCAAATGAAAATAAATTATTGGCTGCATACCAAATAAAGAATAATTAGCACCACTTTCAACTGATAACAGTCTTCTTTCCAACATTTCATTAGATTTATTGCTATATTTTCGAAGACCGTGTAGTATTTGATCATGATTTAAAGTAGAACGCGCTTTTCTGTCATCATTACATTCTGATTCTTGTTGTCTATCGACCTTGACGACAAAGCCTTTGAGAGTTATTTCCATTGGTGTTGTCAATTATACATCATCCAGCTCATCGATACAATACTCCTAGTGGATTTGAGTCATAGATATTTTAAATAACTCTCAAAGACTTCGTCATTAAGGTCGAAAGATAACAAGAATCAGAATGTGATGATTGTATTGTAATGAATGTCAAATATATCCAGTCCCAATCAATTCTTTGTGATCAAAATCGATTTTAATTAAATTTTATCACAATTTTTATATTTTTATAAAAATTAATAAAGGTTAACAATCCATTTTCAGTCAATCCAGTTTGATAAACAAAAAATCGCATTCAGGGTTAAAAAAATTAATGAACTTAGATAAATGCATATTGTAATTCTAATTCTTAACACCAAAGAATTTGATTATTTCAATAAATGTTCTTATTTTGCTTATTGAGTGGCAACCATTGAATCCTGGGGATCATCAGGCTCAGGAGAAGTTAAAAATTTTAAAAATTTCACAAATAAAATAAAAAATTAATATATTTAAAATACTTAAAATATTATAAATATTTAAAATAACCTAATAAAACAATTACACATATATATTTAATGTTTAAATTAACTTTTTTATGTTAAAAATTATTTTCCGCACAAAATTTTTTTATTACATTAATCTTAAATTAAAAAATAGGATAAATATCGAAAAAAATAAAAATATTTCATTTCAACTAAAGTAAACATTTTCCCTATTATTATTAAGAAATTATTATAAAATTCTATTCTTTATAGTTATTATAAACTAAAAATTTGACATAATTTAAGGAAAATTATTTTTGTATTTATACTCCTTTTCCTCCACACACACACTGTAAACCAGTTATCTGTTTTTCGCTTTTAATTTGTAAATTTAATAATAGATTTATAGTCATTTTATATAATTTTTTATAATTTTACAATTATAATAATTTAATTTATTATTTTAAATAAAAAATATTACATTTTCAAATACAAAATAAAATGAATTCAAAATGAATATATTGATTATAAAATTTTATAATAAATATCTTAAATTATTTTTAATGAGTATCTAATAATTTTATTTTGATATCATTTTGATTGATTGATTTTGAATTCATCATTATCAAATTCTTTTGGACTTCCACAATAATAAGAAATGAAAATGTACGAGAATCATTACCAAGGACATTAAATCAGTTAATAACAATGAAAAATAAGAATTAAATAAACGACTGCAAAGCTTAAGCTTTTAAAATAATGAGTTTAATTTAAAATAAACCTTTTTTTATTATCTAATTTCTACAATTTTCTAATGAATCATTATATTAAATATAATATACTTTTAAAAACCTTCAAACAATTTTAAGTGTTAAAAATTTTAATTAAATTATGAAAGTAACTTATTTTATGATTAAAAAACATTAATGATTGATATAACAAAATATGTTTCAAAAAAATAAAATATGAATTATTTAAAAATTTGATTTATATTAATAGGATATTATGTGATAAGTTGTTTAAATAATTTCTAAATATATCAAATAGTACAATTTTAAACAAGAATTTTTTTATTTCATTATTTTAGTAAATGGATTCTAATTCTGATGATGAATTTTTTGACTGTCAGAGCGAGCCACGTAAAAATATTCTTAAACATAAAAACTATTAAAATGCGATTTTTCAGTAAAATATTATGCAGTAGCCTGCTTAAAAGATAAAGGAAAAGGTAATTATTAATACCATACAGAAAAATTCTATTTTGTAATACTGATTAGGTTTCGTAACAACTGATATAAATGAAGCTAGGAGTAAATTAAAAAACACTAAAGGGAGTCGATTTTGTAGTTTTTATGATCCTATAAAAGCAAAATTGTTCGCTGAAAGCCCCATACAAGATTTAAGCGATAGTGAAACATCACAAGCAAATAAAAAGGTTTAAATAAGTGTTAAATTTTATAAATTAGAGGAAAAGATTTAGAAAGCTGCTTCTCAAAAAAAAGTAACAGATCCTTTTCCAACAGTTTCTTCTCCTGAACTAAATGTTCTAAAGCAAGCAATCGAGTCTGGGCGTTTGGAAAAAGTGAAACAGATCGTTTGGAATAACCCTCGACATTTAGTTACGGAAAGTGATTCCCCTAGTATTCTGCATGTAAGTTAAAATTAATATTTTAACTATTTATATATTATACAGGTACGTTTTCGATATAATGCAATTCACGTTGCAGTTAGCTTCAACCAGCCTGAGATTGCTGAATTCATTCTTGAAACCATATCTCAAAGAGTGTTTTGGCAATCTATTTATCCTACAGCTGAAGAAATGAGCAGCAAATACAGAATGCAGAGAGTGCTTGACATGTACCTCAATTCACCAGAAATTGGAGTAAAATATTCTCAATGCATGACTGGTGTAATAGTATTAATGACAAAATTTAAAGAATTTAGAAACACCTCTGCACCTGGCTTCGAAATTCGGGAATAAAGAGTGTTTGAGGATTCTTCTGAAACAGGAATTGACTGACACGACGTTGAGAAATAGGACAAATTTACTGGCTGTGGATATTGCCTGTCAGAGGTACTCTGAAATGAATAAGGAAAAGAGAATTGAAGAGATTATTAAAATATTTTCCGAAAAGTAACCTTTGTTTTGTACAATAAATGAAATAATTAATCGATTTCTGAAAAACTTATCAGGTACGTTGTTCTTCTTGAGGGTGACGTGGGAAAAGTTCTCAGTCCGATGTCTCACAGTCAGTTGCTTAATCTTTTACGACAAAGGAACGCGGAATTCCAGTTTTCTCCGATCTCATCTGCCTCATACGAAAAGAACGTCAGCGTCAGAGAGTCTGCGGGTTTCGTCAGGGCTTATATTGGACCATTGGAAGATTTGAAGGCGCGTCAGCTGTTCTATCGCTGGTCGGAACTGAACGCCGAAGACGCGAAACGATTCGAGAAGATCCGTCGATCAGATGCCGAGAAAGGATTAGAGGTGCATGGTCGATACCTGGCATCAATATTCGATGCCCCGTGGCGAGAATTGTGGCGGTTCCTTGGAACGTTTGCTGATTTTGGGTCCGAGGACGGGCTGAGGAAGTTGGAAGAGCATTTGAACAAAGTGTGTCCTAAAGAGTCCTCTCCACAGTCGTCTTTCACACAAATCGCGGACATGACAGCTTTTAATGGAGAAATACAGCAGCTAGACAAATCAAATAACGATACAAATGGTAGCGGTGTGTACAACAGTCTCATTCGGATTTTCTCGCGATTAACTCTGCAATCAGCCAGTGAAAAACAGGTGATAACTCCAGCCATTGATTCAGTTGCCAACAAGCGGGCTTTTGATGATATTGTCGGCACGCCAAGCAGGGCTCTTAAAAACGTCAGTCTACGTTTTCAACGGACTCTTTTCAATTCGAGCTTGGCCGGTGAAGGAATTCTGACGACTACTGACCGCCAGGTGCGAGACGCTTTATTGTCGTCTACCAATAAGAGCTATCTGAGACGCCACAAGATCATGAACTGGCTCCAGGACTTGTCAGAAGTCGATCCTCAGTCGTCAGCGGAAGACCTGGGCCGGTCGCAACAATTTTCTTTCAATGGTTTCCTAACCACATCCACTCCGATCAGATCAAATGTATTCCAACGACCTCACAAACCGACTGCGTTGAAATGTCTTTCTCCTCTTTCACAAATCGAATTGGCAGATTAATATTGTACATCATGTCTATGTCTGTAGATTTAAAATACATTTACTTACATTTTTCCTCCTCATTCGTTTTTTCACAAACATTTATTAATATTCGATTTATTGATTGAAAATTATAGACTTTTTTGTCTTTTATTTGTGCAATACTTTGATTATATATTTCAATGATGCTCTTTGACTATTTGAAAAGAGACTGTCCGTAAATTTTGTAACGTTTTTGCTTTATGTAAATAAAAGTTTTTAACAAAAAGTGATTGTTATTATCCATATCTCTTTACTTTGTCAGTTCGAAAATGGTTTTATTTTTAAAAGGTATAAAAATTCTGATCAAGTAGAATATTGATTTTAAAAATATTTTTAGTTATTCATCGCAAAAATATTTATCCGTTTATTTAAACTTAAACTATAATCATCATTGAAACTTTCACAAAACGGAAATTATGATTAATTCTTTAAAGAAAAGCTAAAAACGCTTTAGTATTCAAAAAAATTTCAGCATTGTTCTTCGAATTTTATTTGAGAATAATTTTGAATAGATAATAATAATCTAATAACATATAAGGATGATGTCATAATTTTGCAAATAATTTTTAAATATTAATAAATAATAATAGTTCCAAAAAATGTAAAGTAATAAATAAATTTCAGAATCGACCGAAAACAAATCTTTTTTACACATGTGGTCACATACATTACTGAGTGCTGGAAAATTCATTAATGTCCTTATTTCATGCATATGCTGCTCTTCAATCTATTCAAGAAATTTTGCAAAAATCGTCAATGTTTTCATTAAGAAATATTAACATTTTCATTTATCAATTGCTGTATTTTTGTTCTTGATGGCAATTTTAAATGATCCATTTTAACATAAAAAAGAATGATATAAGGATCTTAGGTCTCTATGGGTTCTAATTTTTACAATTAAAATAATAAATAAAACCACACAAAATTATATTTTTTATTCATAATGTTAAGTTTTAAAAAAGACGAGAGATTTAAAAAGATAAATGATTATAAATAATAATAATTATTTAATCGGTTAAAAATATCGATATTGGACTTTTAATGTTAATTGGGTTAAGAATGTCGATAGTGG
>JBBMKC010224725.1:0-11972 GCA_037834085.1 Bipalium vagum
AATAATAATAATAATAATAATAATAATAATAATAATAATAATAATAATAATAATAATAATAATAATAATGATATATTGTTAGTTATGAAATTGGACTCCCTTACATTAATATCATTATCACCTATAATAGGTCGTAAGATTGTGATTGGAGTAATTATAAACTTATCACTGATAAAAAATTTTATTGGAAAATAATATAATCACCTTGTTTTCATAAATCCGACTGTCATAATTTGAGGAGCACTGCAAGACTGGTCTGGTAATTTTCAATAATGCATTTTTATCCTTTTGAAAAACGCAACTACTTTCACCCAAATGAAATTCTGAAGGAATCCAATTGCTGATTCTCTTCCATTTGTTTAAATTAATTGTGATAGTTACTGATATATTGTTATGAGAATGCTTTGAACACGACTTTTCTACCACATTGTTAAAGGAAAAAGAGTTTGAATCTGAATGAAAAGTTTGATGGATTAATCAAAACAGTAACATTTAATAACCCCAATTGACTATAATATCAAAAGTCCTAAGACTCAATAATCAAAACTTCAAAACATCAAAAAATGTTTAGCACCATTTCAACAATAATTTAATTTTATAATCCTTACAATCATTAAAAACCAATATATATAAACTTGTATATATGTTTTCTTACATTTTCAAATGAAAAATCAATAGCAGAAGGAAATCCATCGGTTTCAAGATTTTTCCTCTTCAATTGTAACCTTTATTGACCTATTTTTTTATTACTTTTTTGTCAGAAACAGTTTTGTATATTTCTGACAAAAATAGGTCAATAAAGGTTACAATTGAAGATGAAAAATCTTGAAAAGCAAAACAATGGATATAACTGCAACTGTTTCTCAGGAATAGAATCTGTAACATTAAGGGATATTATGAAACAATTACAATGTTCTGTCCAGTGGTTATTATCAATTTTAATTTGATATACATATAGATATTTCTTTATTTTCTTTACATTTATCTATTTCACAGCAACAGCATTGCCAACAGATGTATTGACGGTTTCATTTTGACAGAATTTTATGTGCATACATCCATATGCATAATATAACACTCGTATATGTGCGGAAACAAGACATTTTGCAAGGATAACATTATCAATTCAAAAAGCATGTGTTACAATACTCAAGAGCAATATAGGATCGTTTCTTAAAATGGGACCACGTAAACTATAATCACTGTAATGATGTATGAATATTTTACTTACTTCTTTTTCATCAATACTTGAATACTTATAGATTTTTAAAAGAATAGAATTCTAATTAATTTTTCCTGACTAATTTTTTGCTCGATTAAATGTTGCTTTGGTTTAGTATTAGAACAATCCTTCAAAAAGGACTTAAAACTAGACGGTCGAAATGCGATAATCTGTTAATAAATGTTTTTATTTCATTATAACTATTAGGTCGTCAGAAAATTCCTCTGAATGTTCTAATGAGTTCTTTTAAAAGTTAATCCAAAAGTTTTATTTGTTTAGATAAATTAATAAAATAAAAAATTAAGCGGTTTCAATGAACAGCGAAGTATTTTCAAATAGAAAATATAATTTTGGAAATTTTTGAGATTAAGAAATCGACTGCTGAAGAAACATTTTTGAAACATATTCCTTTTTTTAATAAGAATAAAGTGTTCGAATTATGAAAAATAAAATTTGTGGAGTTAAGGACGATGTGTAGTGCCAAAATTAAAGATAGTTTCTAAAATTCAAAAGCCACAATTCGAATCTGGAAGATAATGGTCGTTCTGGATGCTCACCAGGTTATAATGATGATATTTCAGAATTGGCAGAAGTACTCCCAAACAATACAAAAATATGTATATTTAAAAAACTGAAAATTATCAACCATTACGATATTTTGGTTCTCCAAAAAATAACAGAAAATAATCGAACTGCTCATGTATCGGCCTGAGATTCTCTGTTGAAAAAATGAGTATTTTCATTTGCTTTCAGTAGATTATAACGGAGATGAGAAATGGATCCAACATAACAATGTCACAAGGAAAAGGTTCTGTATATATCAATTGATTTTTAAAGAGGTTTTTTCGTTTGCGACAAAAGAGAATGCTTTCTGGGAAAAAACGAATCTATTATTACCTTTTGTTAAATTTGGGAAAAAGCTGTTATCCGAAAACCGAAAATCAGCTTTAAAATGATATAATAATACAATATCCAGATGATAAATAGCGATCAGGAGATAAGGAGAGAAAAAAACATTGAGACCAATTTCTAAAACGTTTTTTCTAGACGTTGTCGAAACGCATGACCCAACTCTTTCGAAAAAAAACATTTTATGACTCATAGTTCACTAAGCCTCTTTTCAATTGCTGGTTATAATAATAAAGTTGGATCATAATAAAGTACACCTTTCCAGTCCAATAAAATTGAAAGCGTTACCACCTTGGTCCGTTGTAAGCTGTCTATGGAACCACTTCAAGTAGTCTCAGCACATTATAATTATTATTAAAAATCATTTTTTCAGTATCTGCACAAAAACAAGAAGAAATAAAGTGATATAAAAAGTTCTAAGTTAATTAATTAAAACAATGCCAATCACAAAGAAAAATAAATAAATAAAACAAGAAGAAAGTTAATCAAAAAAATTCAAGGCACAAAAATATTAAAGGCCTTGGGTTCCAGATCTTTGATTAAACAAAAAATTATGTAAACATTTTTTGTAATTCGAAAGTACAAACTAAAGCCAATTAAGATGAAAGATAATGAAAAAATCCGATTCAGTCAAAAAGTGAGTACCAATATTATTTGTAAAAAAATTTCTCTTTTTCCCTTTGAGAAAAAGTTGTTGTGTACTTAATCTCAATTCATCATGGACTGCCATCAATTCATTCTCTGAAGACATGCTCAATATTTCCTTCTTAACCAATTTGAATTTATTTATTTTTTTCCAAATGAAAAACAACCTCAACAAGAGGGAGAACAATATCAATGTACTTTTAAAGTCAAAGACAATAGCTTTTTACATGTACTTTTCTGCTTCCTCCTATACGAGTTCGCAATTGAAAAAATTTATGATAATTTTCAATAATTATTCAGTATAATCAATATATATAGAAAATTATCAATATATTGTGAAATTAAAAAATGTTTGAAAGAATTTTTAAAAATTGATTTAAACTAAAAAATATAGTCGTAAAAAATTAATTTCAAAAAAAAGAAATAAAAATACATATTGTCTTGAATCGAGAGAATCGGCGAAATTCACAAAATATTTAAAATCTACAAGAAAAACGATATACGTTCATATACGTACGTATGTCAAGAATATTAATGGTAATTTTTGAACTGAAAATTGAAGTTTGAGTGCTATTATTATGAATGAAATAATGAATAACCATAAAAAATTAGCAATGTATTAGTTACAAGTCCATCATTTTGATTAAAAACACTCAAAAATATCTTGAAGTCAAACATTGGCAATCAGCTAGAAAATTGATTCAATTAAACAATAGAACAACAGAATATTCAATGACAAAATTTAAACAAAAAATAGAGCGTAGCATCGGACGGATAAAGAAAAATCTGAAGGTACACCAAGCAAATGAACAATAATAAAAATAATGATAAAAGTAGTGACAAAGGTTTTGAATGATAATACTAATAATAATAATGATTACAATAACAAATAAAAATAATAAACTGACCATCAACATTGATTCGAATTCTGTAAACTGATTTGGAATTTGACAAAAATTTATAAATTGTTGTTTGCATGATAGAAGACGATCCTAGTGATATATGACTAGCAATCGTATGATCCTGAAACAATTCTTTGGTTAAATTACCAACCACACGCAGAGATATCCAAGGTGAATTTGACCACATGGGATCGAACTGATTCCTTGATATGTTGGTCTAAAATAGAAAATATTTTTTACACAAATGATAGACTGGGTTCACATTTTATTTAATAAAATATGACCAGTATCAAACAAATCGTTTAGATATTGAATTCTGTATTTATAAAACTTAAAAAAACATTCCAAAGTTCCTTTTTCTCCTATACGACAATAATATAATCAACAATCCAAATTTAAAATAACAAAGTTATCTTTAATTTGTGATAACTGAAGACAATTGGACTTTAAGGTACCGCTTTACTAATTAATAAACCTGAATATTCAATTAACGTTTTACTTTCAATAATTTTAAAGGTTTATCATTATTATTATTATTATTATTCGAAAAAATTATATTTTTATCTTTATATTATAATATAATATAATTATTAATAATTATTAACAATATTAACAAATATATTATAAAAATTATTATTAATGTTAAATAAACTGTTAAATTTAAGTTTTAGCTGAATAATATAATATCTCAATGAGTCTGCAACATTCATGAGATTAGTTTAGAATACTTTTTTTTTCTTTAAAACGTTATTGATTTCTTAGATGTAATAACTGTTTCTCCACTGTATTTTATACATCATTCGAAAATACCAGATCGTGATAATTAGAATTCTTTTTGAAGTTAAGAACTTATCATTATCTGCCAGAAAACAAAATTAAAAATCTTTATTTAACGAACATAAATTTAAGAGAAAATCAATAAAATTCATTTAATTTACTTTCAAAGATTTTAATTGGAAGAAATTTTTTAAGTAAAAATTAATTTATTTTTATTTCATAAGTATAGGTAAAATAATAAATAATAATTAATGATATTTATTTCAAAAATGTGCGCTTGTAAATTCATTAAATGTATAAAAACTAGCATATTAAATTCAAACTTTTTTGCAAAACGGTTCAGCAAGCTAATAATAAAATAATTATTTTTATAAAATAATCCCTAACATGAGTGAATAAAATTTTTAATTTATCAGAAAATTTATTATTCGAAGACGTATAAAATCTAGATATTCCTTTTTTATAGAACTGTTTCTGGAACAAAAAAAGTAAGAAATATATTTATTTATTATTTTTATTATAAAGAATTGGAAATTTTTTTTCTTCCATTCAACTAAATTTCAATCGCTTGTCGAATGAAGAATATTTATAAATGTTTTGTATTATTATTATTGTTGTTGTAATCATATCCACTTTTATTGATTATAATATAATTATTTTCATGATTTTAAAAATAACAATTTTTAAAATAAAATTTTGATTGTTAACAATAATAATAATAATAATAATAATAATAATAATAATAACAATAATAATAACAAGAATACATCAATTTTGAAAGACTCTTAAAACGCGAAAAAGAATGAAATTAAAATAGGTAAGAAGTTTTAGTATCATAATATTAAATGTTTGTTTTACTGTTTATTTTTATTATTTCTTTCCTAATCTATTTAATTAAAAACCATTTTATATTAGTAAATTTAATTACTTTGGACCTGTATCAATTAATTATGAAAAAAGATTAATTAATGATGTGGCTTTTGATTTCAAACTTTGCAGTGAAAAGAAACTTACCAAAATATGAATTTTCCGATCATATAATGAACTGAATTTGATCATTGAATTTGATATTTTATTTCCCGTAAGAATAACCAGATAGACGACTTTGCTGTTGTTTTCATTAATCTTGTGACTAGACACAAATTCGATTTCTGATTGCATATGGTTCACACTTTCAATATGCAACCAAGTTGTTGTTCGGTATTGAACTTCTTCATCACGAAAACTTCGAGATGATTGAATATTATAGGAACAGGTCTTATACTCATTTTTTTCATAACCAAAGGTCTGAAAAGTTGCTATGATATCTTTTAGAACATTTGCTTCTAAACAACCATCAATAATGAAATCTGAAAAGAATTTATATTTATAGAAAGAAAAAATTTTACTATCATCATCATTTCATGTCTTTTTAATTAAAAATTAAAATATAATAATACTAAATACAATAATACAAATGCAATAAATAATAACAATAATAAGGCAAATATTAATATTAATAGAAATAATATAATAAAAATAAAAATAAAAATAATAATAAAAATAATAATAATAATAATAATATAATCATAATAATATAATTAATAATTAAAAATAAATTATAAAAAAATCAATTAATAATTCAACATTTTATGCTAATATGTACTTTCAATAATCTACCGCATGTGGGAAAAATAATATGAACGTGACATTTATAAATCACTTTATAGTGTACAGATAAAATATATTTAAAATCCAGAATCACATTTACCATTTTAAGTAGTGATTTTTCATAATATTCAGAAAAGAAATTAGAGACCGGATTTGATATTTGCTATATGTAATTTTAGAAGCTTAATTGAGCTCGAAATAAATATTTTTCTCAGTGCTAAATGTACTAATTCTCGTTGAATGTGAAAAATCGTGTGTTTCAATTTTTTACTTTATTATCAATACAAGTAATATCCTAACAAAACCATTCTCATGGTTAAGTCAGATTTTTCTCTGAAATACTTTGAAATTGATCCTAATCAAATATAAAGTCACAAACTCACAATTGCCACTCAAAATGTATTCCAGTTTTCTCACCAGAACATTCGCGCTTTTTATTTCTTCGTTCTCATACTGATAATATTCTAGGCTCGTTTGTCGACAGTTTATTATTTTAAAACAAATGTCAAAAAGACATTGTGAATTGTACGTAATTATTTCTGTTGACTTTTATTTGTTTTTTTCATTAGGTTGAGAAATTTTTCTGCGACAGGGACGTATTTCGAGGGGAAAATCATGCAAAACCAAACAGCTGCTTATGGAAATTTTAATCAAATCTCAAAAAAGCATGAAAATTTACAGATATTTTTATATAATTATTTTCCACGACATATCAATTGTAAGTGAACAAAATGTCTCAGATTAAATGAAAATGTCAAACTTTCTTGCTATACAAAAATCTTTTGCAACTTGTTCTCTTTCAAAGAGCCCTGTTAGACAATGAGTATCATGTGCAAAATCAATTTTCATTTAATAATTTCTATTTAATTCAAATAATTTATATCTAGGCCAAAATTAAACGAGTTAAACAGATAGGGTTATAAAAAAAGTACATTAGATCACTGTCAAATTAGTTAATAAAAAATCTAGAATTTATAATCTTTGTTACAAATGTTACTTTTTTAATCGAAAACCAATATATAAAAATCATTAAACAACCATTATCATGTAAAAACTGTTGGTGGTCTATTCTGTAAATTCATCTTTTGTTATTAAAATAATTTAATAAGAAATTGTGGAATAATTTCACAGCAAAGTTTAAGTTCTACTTTTTCGAACATTATTAAAATCCTAAATAAATATTATTTAAATTCGCTGCACTGCAACTAGAAATATATATGTTCAATAATTTCTTTCGGTTTAAACAATTTTCATATTTTATTTATAAATTAGTCAAAATTTAAATGGTAACTTTTAAATATCCTCTCCAGTTGACATTAATAGAGAGAAATTCGAAAAGATAATTATAATAAATTAATATTAATATAATAATAGTCAATAATATTATAATCATGATAATAATAATAATTAATAATAATAATAATAATAATAATAATAATAATAATAATAATAATAACTATATTATTTATTCATATTGCTTATTAAAAGTCTATCTTTGATTTTTTATTATATTTATTTTAATTGTACTATATTTATATATATATTTTTTTAAATATATACATGGTAAGGCTAAAAGGTACTTAAACTTTATCAGAAATATTGAAGATACTTAAATAAAATAATAATCATATATAAGTATAAAATATACGATTAGTTTAAATATTCTAGTCTATACCTTACTTCTCAGCGTATTTGTCAAGAATGAAATTTTTAATCAACTTCAAGAGGAAAAGTCCTATCTGAAGAAACCATTTATAACTGAATCCGAGAATTTTCATCTGAAGAAACAAGTATTTTCAATGCAAACAAAAGTGGAAAGGCAATCAAAATTAGCTAAGAAATTATTTTAAAAATGTAATATATTGTGAGAAATTAACGAAAAATTACTAAAAAGCGGCGATCTGATAGGCTTAGTAGAATCAAAAGAACCTGTGGTGCTTTTAGAGCAAATGAGAATCAGAAAAGCTGTATGTCAGGTTCATATCGAGATTTTTAACAGCTTAGAAGATGGCTAAACAAAAAATGGCATAGGAAAGGAATCTGTTTCTTCTGGATGTAGTCAGACCAATTTTTTTATCGAATATTCAGACGAAACACCATTGAGTTTATTTTCTTTACTTAAACATAGTGTTAAAGAAATGAGTTTTCGAAAATGAAAAGTTTTGAGTATCGGATCTAAGTGATCTCATACTAAAAACCCGAAGTATCCGACGCAACCAGGAACTTTTTTGAATCATACAAGGACATAAACCTGTTTCAGATGATGATTTAAAAAATATGATGGAGAAGGGTCAAAATTCTTTGAAATAGGCTTAAATGGAATGGCCAACTGGTGGAAAAAGTGCGTCAATATTAACTGCGGTTTTGTCTAGAAATGAGACTTATAAATGTATACTTATTGTTAAAAGATTTTTTAGTTGACTGCATTATTTCTGGTTTTAAATACTATTTCGCCTTATCACACATCTTTAATACAATAAAATATACTTTTATTATATTTTATTTTTCTTATTAAAACATAATTTTCTAATTTAGTTAAAAAATGACGATAATAAATAATTCATTCAAAATAATTAATTGCATGAAGTCGTTCTACTGTACAATGTATATTTTGTCAATTGAAAATATACATGTTTATTTCTTTTTATAAAATAAATTTTAATAACTGATAATAATAAAATTATGTTTTATGGTTTTACGTTTTAACGAAAAAAGTCATTAAGTATTTTCTTACTTTATAAATTTATTATCTTTTTAATTAAATTAAATCAAATTTAAAATTGAAAATAAATTATACATTTTATTCAATTAAATGATAGTCTAATTTATAATTAAAAATCTATCAAATTCCGATTGGTTAAAATTATTTAATCTCTGGTTATCGATCTTTTATTAATAATGCTTAGTAAATCTTTTGTTATCAATGTTATCATAATGGCCTATAATCACTCTAAGTTGTTCTGGATTACCTTTACTTTTTCGTACAATGAAATTCATTGAACGGTAAAATATTTTACTGGTTCTGTGTTATTTGGGATTCCGCCGATGTCCCATCCATAGATTATTAAACCCATTTAAATCCATAAATGACACAGGGTTGTAATAGTTTTAGTTATTGAGTTTGTGTTTTATATATTTAACAAATAATTCTGTAACAATGTTGAGTAATAAATATAATTATAAAAAGTATATGGTATATTATTTTGTGCATTGTATATTAATAAATTTATATTTTCATTAAGATGTATCCACACAGAAAAAACGTGTAAATAATTCAATGTCATGCTACAGAGATACATTTGCCACTCCCGAATATGTAAGAAAAATAATCATTTCATGTATTATTTTTTAATCATAATTATTGTTCTCTTATTTCAAAGAATATAGAAAGCTTGAATAAAATAATACTTTATAAAATATTGTGCAATTTAATTTCAGAGTAATTAATATTAATTTATTTTTTCATTTTAACGGGCCAAGTAATGATTAAACCTAATTCTAAACGAGAATCTCAAATCCGATCTTAAATAATTCATATAAACAAAATCGGAACGTTTTCCAAACATTTCATCTGTGAGAATTGTAAATTTCTATCATAAATAAAAAAATATAAATATAAATATAAAATAATGAGAGATGATTTGTAAAATAAACATTACATACTTTAGAAATTCAGTTGAGAAGGCCCGTCGGAAAAATATAAGACATTTTCTTTACTTTAAAAATTATTGCAATAATAATTAAAATTATTTTCAATTTTTCTAAAATATTCGTACATATTTATTTAGAATTACTTAGATACCTAAATTCAGTAACTATTTATGGTGTGAAAACTCAAATCTATCTTTTCTCTTTTATAATATCGTCTACACAATATTATTTTTTCGCGCATAAGTACTTGTCGACTATTTGTTTTTTTGGGCTTCAAGTATTCTGTATTGCTGTTCAAACCAGGAGCCAATCATTCCTCCATTTGTTCCAAGATAATATATAAACACCATTTCTCAACTTCCATGATGATTTGATAAAGAAAATGTTTACTATAGTCTATTGTTGTTTGCTGTCTGGCCATAAAACCAGAAATGATAGACGAGCATCCAACTTTTTAATTCATACATTTGATTTTAGAGGATGGAAAAGTGTTAAAAGATTGCTGTTCATCCTCTGAGACAAATCTCTGTGTGTTTTACGGTCGTCCTCGTTCACGAGTGCGATTTATTGGTATCATCGAAGTTTGATGACCGAGGAGTACGTACAGTGTATTGAAGATTTAATTTCTCGAATTTTGCAATAGTCTTTAATACAACATGTTTTCCATAAACATTAAAGATTTCCTAGAAAACTTTTGGAACTTTCTGACTTTGATTAGAATAAAATACCAATAAATAACGGAAATTTTGTCATATTTACATAAAAAGAAATGAAAACTTTACTGTGCTTTTGTAGAGATCTTTCAAATAAATGTATATGGTATTAAATATGGTGTACTGTAAAATCTATTAAATAATATAATCACGGAAATGTATGTAACAAGTTATTAATTAATAAAATAGAAAAAGATGAAACGCACATTTTTATAAGATAATTTTATTAAATTTTATGTGGTATTTAAAACCGTAATGATCATTTCGCAAATAATTTTTTTAATATGACCAAATTGTTCCTTTATTTATCACGTCTCAAAATTTACAGAAAGCTTTCGACTGAACCTTTTATTACTTTACTTTTGTATAAATTTAAAAGAAAATAATAAATAATTTTTTATTTATATTTATCTTTTTAGCACTGTTCAACGGAATTGGAAAATTTGGAAGCTGATTCAAGGCAAAACATGGAAATTACAGGAATCCCTATTTTCCAGTGTTCAAACAATTGCAGTTCAGATCCAAGTACGTAATATATAATATCGAAATTGAAAAATAACAATAAATATTTCAAAAATTATTAATATTATAATAATATATAAATTAATGAATTATAAATTTGTGATAAATTCGACTTGAAAAATATTATTCTGATAATAATTTTATATTTTGAAATTATAAAATATTTTAATAAATTAAAAATATTTTAGGAAAAATTATTAAATTAAAATTAATGAAAATATCAATAGACAAGTGAAAATATAAGTTTCGAGAATTCTTTACATTAGAAATGAAAGAATATAAATAAAAATACATTTATTAATATAAATAATTTCCTGAAAATTCAATACATTTGGTCCGTGATTCTCTATTAATTCCATGCCTAAGACCAATATCTAAAAGGTATTCAAACTAATGTTCTAAAGCTGCTATAGCTTCATCATTTAATGCAATAAACCTGAAACGAAGAAATACTTAAAAAGAGATAAAAATCGCTGGGAATCAAGTCTGGAGAATAATTAAGATTTTTAATCCATTCATAATTTAGTTTGTTCAGCTTTTCCACTGTCACATCACTTTTGTGACATTGATCAACTGCTGGAAGAACAACAGTGTAGGTCATCATTCATTGATTTACGAAAACACGGAATAATAAATGTTTGGTGCACTATGCAAACTTATAAAAAATAAACTGAAAAAAAAATTATATGAAACTAATAAAAATAATTTTATGAGAAAGTCTCTTTGGAAAATATTATTGTTATTAAAAATAATGAGAGTTAAATCTAAATAGTTTCTAAAAATGAGAGGTAACCTTTTCTAATAAGTCTGCTTAATAAATATTATAATAATGATTCAGACCAATCGTTTTGATATTCATCTTTTAAGCATTATCTAATTACAAACATATAACTAGAAATATATCTATATTAAAGCTTGTCCACGATGAAATTGTCGCATTTTAAAACTTAAATAATATCAACACCAAACAATATATTTGCA
>JBBMKC010224736.1:0-11970 GCA_037834085.1 Bipalium vagum
TTTTATCATTTATTTTAAATTTAGTAATTTTTTAGATTCCTACGCAATTTTCTTATTAAATCTTTATTTATTTAATTATTTTTAATTATTTTATATATTTATTTTATATTATTTTATTTATATAAATATTTTTACTTTTTTGGGACTGCTTGACAATTTTTAATAATAATTATATTTTTTATACAATTATAAAATATTTTACATACATAAATTTGTAAACACAAAAAATAAATAAATAAAAATGTAATTCGCATGCACACAATTTGAATCAGATCATTAATATTGTTATCATTGTCCTCCTTCTCTGCTGATCCGTTGTCTCGAAGTCGATGACCTTTTGCCTGTGCCTGGGAGTCCCCACAGAAAAATTAACAATAACAAAATTACATTTGGCGATTTCAACTTGGGGCCCTGAATATTCTGTCAGAGTCTTAACAGTCACGTCTCAGTTGCCAAACTCCCTTAGGTTCAAATTATATTTGCATTTGAAATTAAAAGTATCACAAAATACAGTCAAATATCTTTGGTTTCCTTTAAAATCTGATAATACAGGGTTTTTTGCACAAAAATCTTTAACCTAACTTCCTTTTTCAAATTTGCAATATCACAACGTCTTTCCAAATGTTTATCGTAAAATCTTTCATAAATTAAAACTTCATATTCAAAAATTCCAAATCGAGTAAAACTTTCAAAATCTCTTTTAAGACCAACAAGGTTCTGTTATTGTCCTTAACTTGGAAATTCGGTTGTAAAAGATTTTGGGTGTAAAGCGACCCGAAGATCGCGTCATTGTCAAACATAATTTATTATTACCCTTAAAACTTGGCATAATCCTACTATTGTGATTGTGTCTTTATTATTTGTCAGCCCTCACGTAAATTTATCAACAAATTAATCCAACCAGATATTCTTGGCTTCAGAGAAATATTTGTGACCAATTAATATTTGATTAATTATTTTTATTGTATTAAATATATATTGCCAATATTAAATATTAATATTATTTTATTACTGGCTACACAAGCATCGTACTTTGAGTTTCTTTGTTATCCAATATACCTTTCAAGGTTTAAAAAACCTCCCTGAAACCCAAAATATTTATATTTATATATGTTTAATTCAGCCATTTTTAGCTCGAGATATTTCCGCAGTCTTTTACAAATTTCATAATCACAATTCGAGCGAATATATTCTTCAATACTCATTATAGAATTATTGTGCATATTTATTTATTAATCAATACTTATTATTAAAAAAAAATTTCTTCTAACCAAAATCTTTTACTGGTAGTACTTTAATATAGTTTATCAAAAAAAATCAAATATAAAAGACTATTTTGAGTTTTTGAGGACCTATTTCTGGTCCTAAAAACTGCTTGGTTATTACCAGACTATGTGAATGACCCCAACATAGATCTCAAGCAAAATGAACCTCTCTAGTCTTGAACTAAAAATTATAAGCTTTTATTCTAAAATAAACTGAACTTCTCTGTAAATGTCTCCAACTCAATTGTGAAGGAAAATGTTGATATTTAGAGATGATATAAATTATTTGCTAAAGCTTCCTTTTGTGTTTATAAATAACCTTAACGATTTTTTTTAAAAAATTTTTGTTGAGAATACTCTTTGAATTTTACAAATCAGGATATAAATTTGCTCTGATAATTGTTGAACTTCATTACACTTTGGTCTCATAAAATTTACAAAGAAATGTGAACTGTGGTTTGCTGAACTCTTGTAAACCTTTTACCACACAAAATTTCCGGGAAAAATTACACGAAAATCGTCTGTGTGCACTGAAAAATTCCGAAAGAATTCTTTCTCCAGTTTATTTACCTTCATTTTTGTACCAAAGTTTTTTCAATTATATTATATTTCTTTTATGGAATTTTTTCGTAATTTTTCATTCTTTGTAACTTTTTTTATTTATTTTTAAAAAAATTTTTAAATCTGAAAAATCTATTCTACATTTTAAAAAAACTAGTAACATTGAATCCGGCTTAGAAACTTTCACAAAGAATTATCAAAGTTTTATTTCTCTTTATAAATAACATTTTGATTTTATTTCATTAAATATTACATTTTTTCCTCGCTTCTCTGGAAATGACGGACCAGACCGCAAGTTATTCATAATTATTAAACAAGACATTATCTTTAATACTGCTTAATTATTTTAATAATCTTTAATTTATGAAAATAATTATTGACAAGAACCACTGTCGACAGTGATTGCAATAAATATATGGACTCGATGAAATTCAACAATCAACACAATCTTATTTGTTTAGGAAACTATAAAACATAAAAATATTTATTATTAATAATATTCATTGATTAATAATATTTATTAATTGATCGATCATTAATTATTAAACATGTTAACACTTTGAAAACAATATGATTTTAAATCTGAATATTTGATTATACCCTCCTAAATTAAAGTTAATTATAAATTTAAAAATAATTTCATTGTCATTTTATTTACGAAATCATAAAAATTAAATATAAAACATTGATGAGTGACGAAGAAAAAACCTTGCCATAAGTTTTGTCTATTCAACACTTTAATAAATTGGACTAAAGATATTCAAAATATTGTAAAATTTTGCTAAAAGGGTAATGAAAGTGAAGTAAAAAGATCAGGTAACATAAAGAAAATATTTCTTTAACACATATTGACTAGCACCTCAAAACATAATTAAAAATATAAATTTTTAAAGTTGATTTTTACTGTAAAAAAATTTTATTTTCATTTTAAAACAAAGTAAGCAAAATAATTTTATCAATCTCCAGTATTTGGTTCTGCATTTCAGAAACACAGTGCATTGATAAAAGTATCAAACGTCAAAATTCCTCTACTTATATATTATTAATGTCAATTCAAGCTTCCCAATTATCCAAAGAACAATTGTCTGCACAATGTAAAACTTTTATTGTTTCTTGTAATCCTAAAAACAATAGAAAGGATTTTAAATTTATTGATTAACTTAAGATCACACTGGAAAATCTTTTCATAAAAAGAGAAATTGGCGAAACGATTTATTTATAAATAAAACACACTTTAAAATGTTTTGATCAAAATCGATAAAGAAACAATAAACTCGATTAAGCATCTAAAGTATTTATTAATAAATCAATGGCGTATAGTTGATGACTGATATCCCAAATGTTTGCTGATCTCTTCGCTTGCGTCGAAGTGACGGCTGCTTTTTGCAGATTGTTTGCGACTGAAGAACTTCTGCTCATCGCGACAGAAGAGTGAGAGATGACGCCACATCTCTTGATTCCACTAGTCGATCCCATGGGCATTATTTTCAGAGGCTTTTTAAAATTGGATCGGTCAGCTGCAGAAGCACTGACGATGTTAGCGGCAGCTTTCACATCCAGAAGACTCCTAGTAGAGTCCCTCTTTCGACACAAAACGTGTTCCTGGACGCCAAAAGGTTTCCTCAAGTCCCAAGAAGGATTAAGTCTAAAATTTAAAATTACATTGATGTAATTGTATTTATTTTTTGTCAAAATCAAAGGAAATAAATAAAAAAAATTAATAAATCACAAAGAGATTGATTTTATTATATTTTCTGTATTGGTTCACGATTATCGCGACTTTAGAAATTAAATAATAAAATAATCAATATATAATCAATGAATTAACCCAACCTCATTTGGTCAAACAGTTTATCCGATGATAAGTGACTGTTCGCATTGTTATCGTGTCTTGTCTGAAGATTTTGTTTCAGTTCAACCAGAGACGGCTTAGAACTCGGTTCCCTGGCGATCGAGAACGAAGAAGCAGACTCCGTTTCCATTCTGATAAGCAGCACCCAAAGCAAGCACGCGTGACAGAAAATTGCAACGCCCTACACCGATCAGTCAGAAAAAATATAAGTTTTCTTTATAACAAAAAACTGACCTTCGTTCCTCGTTTGGCGTTGATGTTCCTGACTAACAAGTCTTTCAGAAACATTCCCACTTCGGATCCGATGATTTGGAGATTGAGAGCTTTCGCTCGGGCCAGATTGAAGAGCACAGAAATGGATTTGGAAACCACCTCCAGATCGGCCACACCACGATTGCAATCGTGAATCAAATCTACTAAAATATCGTACGCATGAGATTCCGACAGCCATTGACAAATTTCACGTGACAATCCAGTTACTTTTTCTGAAATAAAAATAAAATAATAATAAAAATACTAATAATTAAGAAATTAATGTCCGTTTCTTACCCAACGAGTTGAGACAGCTGAGAATCTTGGCTACTGTGCAGCTGGGCTTCTTAAGATCCTCCAGGGCTTTTACTCCGATAAATCGAATTGTGTTTTGCTTTGAAAACTTTCGATTGGCTTCCATGAATCTCTTCCGTATTTCCGAGATTTCTTTTCCAACTTTTTTCTTTTTCAACTGATGGCGAATCCGTGCTCCTCTCCAAATCCGCTGAATAGTTATTGCAGCCCGTGTTCGTTTAATATGTCGCCAGAATCTTTGGATAACCTCCACTGCTCTGATTCGCCGTTGAAAAAAAAATTTCCATTTTCGTTGCAAAATCAAAACGCCCCTCTTTAACTCCAAAAACCGTTTTCTCACGACGTACGATCGATATTTGGCTTGAATAATCACCGATGCCCTTTCTCTCTTCAACAGCCATGCTCGTTTTTCCATTTCCATCGAAATCTTATTTTCAGTAAAATATCTCCTGGCAACCAATCCTTTTCTCAGTTTTGACACGACCGTTGATGCTTTCCGCAACGCCAAAAATCTTTTTCTCGTAAGAAAACAACGTATTGATTTTTGGATAATTATCGCAGCTCTCTTTTGTTTCAGGTACGCTCTCCGGACCAAAACCGTTCGGAAAGTACTTTGAATCAACACCGTACACGTTCTCAACTCAACGTACCGGAGCCGAATGATTGATTTTCTGACAAATGACTGAATTTTTATAATGGCCGATAATTTCTGCTTGTATTCCTTTCTCAACAAAAACCGCCGCACTTGACTTTGGATCAAAATGACATTGGCACGTGTTTTCAACCAATACTTGCGCGCCAAATATGACCGAACGCTTTTCTGAATCAAAATCACGGAGGAGCGAATTTTGTCGAATAATCTCCGTGCCAGAAATCGCCGAACGCATTTCTGAACGGTGATCACTGAATGTTTTTCTCTCAAAAATTTTCTTCTAGCCAAAAGAGTTCTAACGTTCTTCTGAACGAAAACCGTGGCACTTATTATATTTCGATAGTTTGACCGAGCACAAAATCCCCTAAAATACCTTTGGATCTCAATGGCCGCTTGACGAATTTTTCGGTATCGGACAACACAAGCACGACCACGAACCAGCGATTGGATCGTTATTATGTTTCTCTTAAATTCCAAAAATCGTTTCCTGGCAACAAATGTGCGCAAATTTCTTAAAATAACCATACCAGCTTTGCGAAGCACGTACAGTCGTTTTATTGCCAAGAATCGGCGAATATTTTTCTGAATTGTGACGGTGCACTTTTTTAAATACAAAAATCGATTTCTCATCAATGTGGAGCGGAAATGTTTCTGAATTACAACTGTCGCTCGTCTCAGGTCGAGGAAATGTTTTCGGGCCAGATATCCCCGTACATATTTCTGAATGAACACAATCGATTCCCGTTTCTCCAAAAAAGCTTTTCGACAACCACGACGACGCCAATATTTTTGAATTGTGACCGCTCCCTCTTTCATTGCCAAGAAGCGCTTTTGAGCTATAAATCTTCTCACTGATTTCTGCAAGTAGATAACTGCGCGTTTTGTGGCACCGTATTTTGTGTACGACAAAAACCTGCGAATCCAACTTTGAACCAATATAATTCGATTCTTGGTTTCCAAGTATTTCCGACGCGCAGAAAACGCTCGGAAATATTTCTGTATTGTAGTTGAGGCATTCCTTTTGCAAAGGAACTGACAACGAATCGTGTAGGACCGGTAGAAATTCTGTACAACAGTTGCGGCTCGGTGCAGTTTTTTTATGTGTTGACGCACCAGGAAACCCCTCGTGTGACGTTGAATCAAAATCGCTGACGATAACATTTTGCGATACCGACAATGGTCTAAATATCCGCGAACATTTTTTTGAATAGTCACTGCTGACTTTTTGATTCGTGTGAACCGCTTCCGATCAATAAATCCCCGCAACATTTTCTGAATTACCACAGTGGATCGTTTACAAACGAAAAGGTTTTTCCTAGCCAAATATCCTTTGACATGTTTTTGCAATGTTACAACAGCCTGTCGCGTATACTGGAATCTTTGTCGGACAAAATGCATTCTGACAAAACTTTGCACCAGAACTATTGATTGAAGAAATTTTCGATATTGACACCTCTGGAAATATCCCCGAAAGTGCTTTTGAATAAAAATTGTCGACTGTTTGATAATAGTAAAACGTTTCCTGTCAATATAACCGCGGAACCATTTCTGGATGATTAAAGCAGCAGTACGACCTGTTTCCAATTGTCTTCTCACTCGATATCCGCGCACATGTTTCTGAATTGTGATGGTGGCCCGTTTGATTTCCAAAAAGTTTCGTCGTTCCACAAATCTCCTTCTTTCTTTTTGTAACACAATTGCAGATTTCTTTAATTGTAGAAATCGATTTCTCTCATGAACCATTCTAAAGCTTTTCTGAATGACAATTATCGATTGATAAACGTGCTGATATCGTTGTCGTGAACAAAATCCTCTAAAGTGCTTTTGAATGACAATGACTGATTTCAATAATTTTACATATCTGTTTCGAAAAATGACTTTACGTACAAAACTCTGTAATACGATAACGGATTTGATTTTCTTTCGATATTGACACCGAGCTAAATATCCTCGAACATTTCGCTGAATGCAAATGACACAGGTTTTTTGTTTTAAGAAAGTTTTTATTGCAATAAAACGCCGGAAATTTTTTTGAATGGTGGTGGCCGCTTTGTTTTGATAACCTATTGATTTTCGGACCACAAATCCCCGAATAAACCTTTGAATACAAACGATAGATCGCTGAACTTCTTTATATGACCGTTTAGCTATAAATGATCGAATATTTTTCTGGATAATTATCGCAGACGATTTCACATTGTTGAAATGCTTTCGTGCCAAATAAGTTCTTGTGTATTTTTGAATAGTGATAATCGATTGCCTTTTTCTAGACAATTCTCTCATTGCCAATTTCATTTTTATGTTCTTTTGTACTACTAATGCAGCCCGTTTGAGGGCCAAGAAACGATTTCTGTGTAAATAACCTCGATAATATCGCTGCAATATTATAGCAGCCTTCCTTTTCTCGCAATAATTCCTTCTCTCCAAAAATCCACGGAAATATTTCTGAATGACAACTGCACTGGAAACAAATTTCCTAAACCTTTTTCTTTCCAAAAACCCTTTCATGTATTTTTGGATCGTGATCGCTGCAAATTTTTTGGTTCTATATCGATTTTGCATTTGAAATTTTCTTATACAACTTTGAACGGTTACAATAGATTTGAGCTGATTTGAAAACCATTTTCTCACTAAGTAACCACGAAATAGTGCCTTGATTTTATTGGTAGCTATTACCATTTCAGTGTACCGTTTATGGATTAGAAACCCTCTAACACAAGACTGTATAATTATTATTGATCGATAGATTTTGCGATATTTTACTCTTTCTAAAAATCCTCGCACGTGTTTTTGTATTATCAATGTCGATTGATAAACCATCAAATAGATTTTCCTCGCCACATAACTTCGATAATTAGTCTGTATAACGAGAGCAGCACTTTTCATCGCCAAATATCTCTTACTCAATCGATATCCCCGATATATTTTCTGTATAAGGCAAACAGCTCTTTTTAATTCTCCGAATTTCTTCTGGGCACAATATCGCCTCACGACTGACTGACACTTGACTATGTTGGACATACGAACCAGCACCATTCTTTTGCACAAATAGCGACGAACACAGGACTGAACAATGATCACTTCTTTCTCGTGCTGAATGTAATGGGACCGAAATTTCAGAGTGGACCTATACATTCTCCACACTCGTTGAATACAATGAGCGGCTTTATACAATTCCATAAGATCAATTAAGCGACTGCTGAAAAATGCCAACGTAGCTTGAATCACTTCTGTGCTTGGAACCTCACTTTCTTTCACCATAATGGGAGCACCACCGATATCTTTCAGCTTGAGATGAAAAAATAATATATAAATTATTATAAAACAATCAAAATCTTAAAATCAATATTTTCTAGGAAAAAAATGAAGATATATTTCACATTTTTTATAATAATTATTCTCTGAGAAAAATCATTAAAAATTAACCTATGATATGAAAAAAAAAGGATTTATAAAAAATAAATAATTAATAAACCTTATTACAAATAAATCAATAAAAATTACTATTATTGAGTACGAAAATAAAATATTTTAGAATAATCAATGAATACTGAGTATTCATTCAAAAAATATTGATCAAGTATAATATCTAACCTTTTCGAAAAAAGTTCGAAAATTTTCCCTTTCATTCGACAGTAAAACGTTCTGAGAAATTAAACTATCTATAGTCGTCGTTAATGTGGTCTGGTGTCGGATCTCATTTAACTTCAATTTTTTCGGTAAATAATGGTGTACTAAAAAACACAAAGATCTGCCGTCAGAAAAAGACGACAAATCGAGAATTTCCGTATTGTAGACCTTTCCTATTGTCCTGGCCCATAAAAGAAGCAACTCCTGACTTTGTGTGTCCGTGGGAACTGTTTCTCCCAACCGCTTAATTTCTCGGATGATTTTACTGCGATCGATCACAGCATCAATGTAATGCCTGGACAATATGCACCACAACAGAGACAGAGTTTTTTCCCGATGGCCCAGTGGTATTTGTGAAATGTCAATTTCTTCACCCGAATACGTTACAATGGCAGTACCGACTTGTTTGAAAGCATTTATGGCCAAATTTATATTGAACTGTTTTCTGCTTAGATCGATAGCTGGTAACCGGAGTAATCCCATCACGTCAATTGCAACGAGAATTTTTGCCAGTTTTCTGAAAAAAAGATGATGTAATATATTTGACTTTTACAAATCACTGAAAAAAACAATTTGAAAGGAGTGAGATGCTCTTTTAGTAGTGAAATAGAAATCCTTACGCTAAGCGGACACCGTCGCCGATGTCTTCACTCAAATTCGATACACTGAAATCGAAATCATCCACCGCTGTCTGCGTATAAGACAGTTTACAACCCCAATTGTTCAATCGTTTAACGATTGCTCCTTCGCCCTTAATGAATGACGAAGTGAATTTGGTAACCATTTCAATTGACGATTTGATGAGCGAAGTTTTTTTGAAGAGATTCACATCGACAGGTAGAACGTCCTCGCGTTTGGCAATGTCCAAAAAATAAACCAAAACAAAAAATCGCTTCAAAATGTGACGATGGAGTTCGGAGTCGAACTCTTTTTTACTGTACAAAGTTGAGGTTTTCAAAGAGTGCTTTTGAGCCAGAACACTGTTCCACAACACTTTACCCGATACATATTTTCTCAAATATGCGTCGATATTGGACGTTTGAAAACCGACAGTGGAATCGTGGTCTAATATCGTGTCGAGTGCAACCAAAAGCCAAGTAGAATTGTAATTTAGGATCAGATTAATCAGCTCGGTGTGAACGACCGTATTTTGTCTGAAAAGCAGTTCAGATTTCAGTGCGACAGAGTCCCGGGAAATCTCTTTTTCTATTGTTTTGGTGGCCTTCTGAACTACGGTGTTTCGAAAGAGAACCTTGGCTGCTTCTTTATAACGAATTATGTCTTGATTCAAATCTGAAAAAAGATATATAATCATAAACCGTTTATCTACTTTTGCATGTTACCTTGGACATTTGATTTCGTTTCGTGGGCAGTAAAAATGTGGTTCAACCATTTCATAAAACAGCTTTCCTGATCTTTCAACCAAGAATCATCATAGTTAAAAGAATCTGTTGAGTATAAGGGATCTAAAGAATATTAAAAATTAGTTTAGATGTACTTCTATAATTATGATTTAGTAGCTTATTTCACGGGTATAAACTTACTTGAAATTGATTCTGTTTTTTTCGAAAATGAAGATATAGTTTCACAAGGTTGCTTAAATTCAAATTTTAAATTGTTTCTTAATTGGAAAATACTTACAATTTTGATGGTTTTAACAGATTTGGGCAAAATATTTTCTTTATTTTCAGAACTAGACTTACTTTTTTGCTCAAAACCAATTTCTTTTTGATTTCTTTTCGCTAAATTCTAGAGAAAATTAAGAGAATTTTTTCATTTAAAATACTTTTTTAGTAATGGTTTTTGGCTCAATAGCAGTTCCCAGTACTTTAACTTGAAGTTGAATTTTATCAACTTTGAAAATTATCTTTTCATAAGCATTACCTAATGTAACTGGACTCCATGTAATTTCTAATTTACAACTACTAAATGCTTCTACAACATTTTCAGTAAGTGATATGGAAAATCCAGAACCGAGATTTTTTAATACTACAAAGTCTTGATCAAACTCAAGATCGTTTTTTAAATATAAAATGTGAACTTCAGATCTACCAATAATAACATCTCCAAAATCAATAGTAATAACCGGTTGGAATGGTTTCAAAAGTAATTCATTTTGGAACCTGAAATTTTTTAATGCATATTTTATGAAATAAAGTACAATTACTTATTCATTGCAAATAATACAAAGATCTGAAATTATTAAAACAGATTATTTAAACACAAAAACAATATTAAATATTTACATCCTTAGTAAATTAATTTTTAATAAAATTGATGAATAGCACTGATGGTGTATAAACTATTAAATAAATAATAAATAAAAAAAAGAATTAAAAATCATTAAATTTAACGAAAAATATTTATAAAAATAAAAGATTAAAATGAAAAATTAAATATTAAGCACTAAGTAAACTTGAGTGTTCAGATTTAAAATATTTTAGTTGATTGCAAGTTTAAGTCTGAAAATTAATAAATAATGAACTATTTGAGATATTAAATTTCAAAATTATATGTAATTTCTTAAATAAGAAAACTATTAAATAATAAGTTATAAAATTAAAACTAATATAATTGAGAAAGTAATAAATTTTATAAATGACAAGTATGTGAATTAATTCGGTCCGTTTATTATTACAAAAAACACTTCAATATGAAAAAACAAGTGCGTGTACAGTAATTAGAGATGAAAGAGGCATTTACAAAGGTTTGCATATGAAAATTTGTAATTTTTTTTAATAAAAGAAGTCATTTGAATGAGAGTTATTAAATGAGGACTCCACCACAAAGAGGTAAAATAAATATTGATGGAAAAGTGCAATTCTTTAAGTACGTACACATATAATGAGATCAAGTTTGAATGAAACTACACAAACAGAAATGGTTAAGAAGCTGACATGTAGTAATGCAAAAGTAAGTATGACCTGAGAATTAGAAAGGGACGAGACAAGAAGACTGAGAATAAAAATGAGAAGCTGTGAAGACGATTGGCTCACGTGAGTGAAATATAATGACCTTAAGAGTCAGTCTTAGAGGAGCTCAAAGTCGAATCCATAATATAAAAAAAGTTGTTATTGGGAACGACGAACTAAGAGCAAGTATGCTTTAAGAAAAACAGGCTAGAAATTGATCCAGAAAGAATCTTGAAGAAAATTTTTAATAATCTAACCTCGAAAGTGATATTAATGAAACAAAAAATATTCCAAAAGATTAATTAAAGTAGTTTTCTAATCGATATCGAAGAAAACAAGGAAAAGAAGAAATGTGTACTGTGTACGTAAAAAGTCTTTTCACCCACTATAAAAAATACAACTTTTAATTGAGAAGAATACTTTAAACAACTAAATTTATTAAGTGCACATGTCTTAACATGTGACGCCTATAAATCTGGACAAAGTTTGGTCCCTGCCATTACTTTCAATATTTTTAAAAACCATATTTTA
>JBBMKC010224747.1:0-11969 GCA_037834085.1 Bipalium vagum
AGCATAGATTAATTTATAAGAAAATATTATTATTAAACTGATAAATTACATCGTTTGATTTATTTTGGATTATTGTGAATTACTTATTGACCGAACCTTGTATAATAATAATAAAGATTAACTTAAAGATTTAACGCTTAATCCTTACTAAAATTCTTGACAACAGCCGAGTACAATCAATAGAAAATTACCTGTTTAGAAACTTTTAATTACATCTTACAGGGGAGGAAAATATTAATTGTCTAATCTTTTATTACTGATAAGGACTTTCAAACTAAAAATTTGATGATAAAAAAATTTTAACTCAATAAAATAAACATTGGCAGGTTTAATATCAATAAATTTATTTCTCACTCAAAAATCTGAAGTTACAAAAAAAATAAACTACCTTATAATTTTCAATCATTTAAATTACAGTTTTAGTTCTTTCTTAAAAGAAAATATTTGAAAACACATTAAAACCAAAACCTTTGAATTATGAACAAAATTATTGATACTAGACAAAAAGCTCTATGTTTATAATTAGTTCTACAAAATAATACGTCTTTAGTATAGAAAGTTTTTGATATTGTTAATGAAGAAATAAAAGAAAGTCTCCAGGCTTCAAAAAAGTGTCAAGTGGTTTAAAAAATTGATTTTTCCTTTCTTTGCTTATGAATATTATTTTCAGAAATATCACCGCATATACTGTACCAAAAAAAATCATTAAGTCAATTATATATAGATAATTTAACAGTTTATTAAAGCCGACTTAGCCTCTGTTAACTGAAATTCTATTGATTTTTATTCTGAGAATTACATTTTTGAGCATTTTGATATCAATTCAACGATTGCCAATTAATTAAAATACTACATTAAATACTACATTGAAATTCTAAATATTTTTTCTAAATTACGGATTTTTATTATAAAACGAAATATTTAAAAACCTCTAGATGGAATAAAGTAAAATAAACTATTTTAATCCGAATTTTTGTTGACAAAAAATTTTGTGAGAATTTAGCGCACTCGAGTCAATAAAAAATTACTATAATCAATTGCAATAATTTTTTTACAATTAAAAAAAAATATTTTCATTGGAATTTTTTAAAATTAACTAACTTGAAAACTAGCTTGGCAACCGAAACAACAATACCAACCATTTCAATTGAATAATTAATTAATTTAATCACAAGACCTTGGTATCCTCTAAACAATTTTACATTAATTAAATTAAATTAAGATTTATTTTTAACTCTATTTAATACATCTATTCAACACATTTAATGTATTGATTATTATTGATATTATTAATATTATATCTAAGGATTAAATTTTAATTAATATTAAAAAATAAAAATAATTTATAATTTTTTTAAAAAACAATTTTAAAGTAATATATTAAAACTTAATCCTTAATCTAAAATAAACGTTTTGAATAATATTCAATAAATGCAGTTTTTTATGAAATAAATAATATGGCCACTAAACCGCCAAGACCTCAAAATTCGAATACTCACAGAGAGAAATGAGATGACGTGATGGACCTGTCAAAAGATAGGTTACATTAGTCAAAGATGTTCGGAAAAGAAGTCGCATTACGCTTGTGAATCCGATCAGCATCTGAGAAGTGTGACAGGATAAGGTGTAAGACAGGCGAAGTGGTTATAACAGGATGAAGAGACTATAAAAAAGTGATAATGAAAAAGTGAATCTTGAGATTTGGAGAGCCAAAGGAATTTCATGTAAACAGAAAAAACGTTTGAATATAGAATCTTCAAAAACTTAATGGACTCAATGAATATAAACTACATGTCTCGAGTCATCACAATACGAATGGAATCATTGAAAGACAATTTTGTAAGCTCAGAGATTGCATTAAGATGATGATGGATGAGTTTGAGCTCGAGGATATCAGATATTGATTATATGATAAATATAATCAAAAGACATTGGGAATGTCAACTAGCAGAAACGATATTCGGCAGGAGAACACACAGAGAAAAATGGTTTGAAACTGAACGAGATGACGAGAATTTCATAAAAAATAGTCCCAAAAGTGGCATTTCCAAATAGAAGAGAAAGTATTGAGAAAGCTTGATGGGAAATCAAAAGACAATGAAAGATATATAGGCCTGTATAAGATAATTGAAACGATGCATAACAGAAGATACCGCTTAAAAACTCAAGTGGAAGAGAAATAGACAGGCACATAGAAAAGCTTAAAGATTCTTTAACGATGGAAAATGTTAGGATTTAATTTTAATTAATATTACAAAATAAAAAAATGAAAGTAATACATTAAACCCTTTGTGTAAAATAAATGTTTTAAATAATTTTTAATAAATGTAAAGTATTCTTTTATAAAGTACATTAAATTATTGTTAATAAAATTTTTAGATAATTATTTGGTTAAATAAATAATAAAATAAATATTTAATAAACTATTCAATTTTTTTATCAAATAAAAATTATAATCAGTCTTGACTCAATGAATTCCGAAAGTGTAGATAAAGTATCAAATTCAAACTTTAAGCCCTGAATATATTTTTATAATAAATATAAATAATATAATATTTTATAATAAATACTAACCACGTTTATTTTCAATGCTAGAATCTAGTATACAAGCAATCATTTATTAATAAACTTATAGATTGATTAGAACCAATTTTATCTTCTGATGGTCATCATTCAGAATTTAATGATGTTTTATATTTTCACTTTTTTTTAATATTTAAAAGTCGCAAAATTAAAGAATCTGGTTTTAAAAATAAGTACATAGTACAATACACGTATTGTTAATATTATGGTAGTATTATTAAAATAATAAATGAATAATAGATATCTTAACAATTTGAAACCTGTCTATAATATCTTTGTTTCAAAATATCACGACCTCTATCTAATTTATCTGACACTGCTGCACCGTACAATTCTAAACTGGCTGTGTAGACAACTAAGTCAAACCATTGGCTAACCTGAAAAACATTATACATCTACATATTAAAGAGGAAAAATTCATTACAATATCTAGAAAATAATCAACATGAGGTCGTTTGTGAACAAAAAACCGAACCGGATGTCTATCTATTTCAACTTTCAAAATGAAGTCTGGTGGTATTGATGGTTTTACTGTTGGTCTTATCATTCCATCTAAAACAGAATGAATTAATGTTTCGTCGAGATCTAAAACTAATATCTTTCTACGAACAATGCCTAATTTTAATTTAAAATTTTTTTATTAATAAATATTAAGTACTTAATCTGGTACACAATGGCGGTGATAGTGGTACAATTTCATATTTAATACATTGATATTGAGCAGCCTATAATTAGCGAAACAGAATTTTATAAATACAAAATATATTAAAAATTAATTTTACAAATTTACTTTTCTATGAATCTTTTTGTAAGACACAAAAATGAAGTTATATGTCGTACTTAAAATAATAACGATTTCTTTTATTAAAATAATAAAATTGGATAACGTATATTTTAACATTGCTGCATTTTCTACCAAATAATTTTATTAATATAAAATATTTAAACACAAATAACTTTTATCAATGATTATTCTTAATAACATTATATACTAATATATTAATACATTTTTTATACTAAGATTTTTCACAAATAATTACATTTTAGCAACTTTAGTGTATCTCGTGATCTATTAGATCTCAAATATATATAAGAGAAATGAATTTTTTGAAATGAAAATAATTTTAAGAGATAACAAAGTTGGTATACTATTCATTAAAAGATGTAAAGGCACGATCCAGATTGATAATGATTTTCAATTTTTGAGTTATTAAATCTACTGGGTGATAGAAAAAATAATGGATAGATCGATATCGTACACCTCACCTTCAGAATATACCTTAATTATAGAGTTTATGTGTATATACTTCCCTACCACCTATACTCAATTGATTCATATAATAGTTTGACTAAGATTTATGTGCTTCTTTATATCTTGTCATCAGAAGGTTTTTGATTTCAATATCGATTCGTTTTCTTTTAACCTCTTTACAACTCTTACATTTTAAAAACTTTCCGTATAAAACAATCACCTAAAACTCAGAAAATGACTTGACTTATTGCATGCCAAGCATATCGGTTTTACGTCTTCATCTAATCTATTTCAAAAATTTCTTTGTTAATATAATGATTTTCTTCTTTTCAATGAAAATATGTCAGTAGTATAAAAATGGCTGCACAAGGTTAAAGCCAACTATTTGAATTTTAAAAAAGATGGTCTTGGTTAACCATTTTATACTACTTGATCCTATTCATCATTTTAACTAATTTTTTAAAAATAGAAGAAAGTGGTATTTTTAATTATTGAAAAAATATATCTCTTAAAAAATATAAGTTATCATGAAGAAACAATAAAAAAGAAAAAAATAAATAACAACAAAAGCACCACCATTTTTCATCCATTTACAAACTTATTTTATATACCTCTTTTTTAATATACTCCTATTTTTATATCCATTAATCAATTTATCTTTATTCAAATCATCCGCATAAGCAAAAACACTTATGAGAGAAGTACCAATCATAAAATGTGAAACCGAAACAGAACTTACCGCTTCAAGAACTGGATTAATAGCAATTCAGAAGCAAATCAATTGGACAGCCTTGTTTCACACCTTCCGAATGATAGTTGTCAAAGGCCCACAGCTGTAAAACCTATTGATATTATCATAAAAAAATTCTAATACTTTCAAAAATCTGTTTCTAACTTCTATATACCAAAGGAGTAACCACATATATTGGTGTGGAACATTCAGAAAAGCGTCTTAGATATCGAGTCAAGCAAAAAAATATTTTCTGTTATAAGTTGATCAAGTGTATATTTTGGGTTACAAATTCTATATCCATTTCTATCACTTTCTATTTCCTAGTTTATATTTTTTAATCTTTATATTTCCCTGTTTATAATTATAAGACATCCAGTTTTTGGTGATCCATTATTAAGTGTAATTATTTCAATATAATTATTATGTAACGTTCTATATCGCAAGCGGAACTATTACAAGGGGGCTTATATTTGGATGTCAACCAAATCAAAAATATTCAAGGATACCTGAAGCATGCAATGCAACATGTTCCATGCCATTCCATGAACAATTGTGAAAAGCAGTTCAACAACACTTGTATTCTTTGGATAGAAAATATTGTCAAAATCTCGTGGAAAATCTGTTCTCAATATGAAAGGGCATTCAATTAAGTATTAGAATGTAATTGTGGTGAATATTTGATAAATATATCTTGAATTACATTCTTTTTTATTTATTTTGATAGTGAGTGAACAAACTTTTGGAGGGTACTGTACTAATTTGTTCATTGAGTCAATCCCAAAGACGAAATGTAAGCTATGGGATCCACGTGGTTTTTTTCGTCCAATTCCTCTTGATTGCTAACGTCTTGTATTATCTCATCTTTTTCTTCGTGAATCACAGATCGGCGTTGATATGTGAGAGCCTAAATTAACAAGGCGCAAGCTAGAAGTTGATGTCCGTGCTGGCCACAAATCAAACATCTATTCTGCATTAGACAGTGAGAACTCAAATGATCGTTTGACCCGCAAAAGTAACATTGACTCTACCTCGGCTGTTCATCATGTATTTCATTGAATATCTAGGTGGTTCTCTTCTATGAAGATCGGCTTGACTGTGATACGTGTCCTATGTTCATTCAAAACTCTTGAATTCTTTTGTCGTTTGTGAGTTTTGTAAGACTTCTCGGCAATCGGGAAAAGCTTCATTCCTGATCTAAGACTCGATCTTTCGGTTCTATAGTCATCTCTGAATGGTCCCGGTCGAAAAATTTTGTATTTGGTTTTACTCCTTTTATCGATTCTGCATAACTCTGCTGACTTAAACCATCTCGTGAGCTTGTTCTCTATTCTCAAATGACTTGGTCAGATCCCTAATTTACTTAACTTCAATTTTCGGCCTTGTTATTAGAGTTTCTTTCTTTGACTCTTTTTGCTGAAATCAGATAAAATTTCATCTCTGGATAACCCGGAGTCCAGGACCTTGTCAAACAGATTTCGAACTCTGATTTCAAAGGTTGCAAACCTTTCATCACTATTTTGCTTCGCCTCAGCAAGTTCCATTACCGTCTCAGAAATCAACTTTTAATGGTAAAAGTCTTCTGAAACCAAGCTTTTGCTTCCCCTTTTGTTGTTGTCTCTGTCTTGAAATTTCGCCACAAAATTGCAGTCTCATCGGACAATAAGGGGCTTAATACTCCATTGAGACACAAGTCATTAAGTTGGAGCCATTCTTCTACATTTTTGAACCATCGTTCGGCCACACTTGAACTTCGTTCATTGAATCGGCAAACATTAAAGTTGATTAAATGTTGGGCAAAGCATTCATAATTATTTTTTCGTCTTGTCTTCTTGTGACATTACCGGTGTGGTCACCAGTTCGTTCTACATAACCGGTGAAAAATATAAAACATGAAAGTCAAAAAGTATTTATTCAAAAAAATCAATAATAAGTAACATAACTAATATAATTAAAACAAATCAATGATTTACGATATTTTAATCAAATTTCAACTCGAATTTTTTATTAGAAAAAAACAGTGATTTAGTTCAAATTATTAATGTGGTTGTCATTAACATAGGGAAGCTTTTTAAAATGTTTGTCTCCGCTCTGACTATAAATTTTTTCTAGGTATTATGGGTGTTAATGATCGTCCTGGCCGCACATTTTCCCATAATTGAATTAATTTCTGCTATTTTAAATCCAAATTGTAGTTTGATGGGATCCAAGTACTCCCGCCACCGATTATAAATGTTCTAATATCATCTTACCATGTTCTTCAGAGTTCGGATTAATCTTCGTAAACTTAAATAAATCAATAAATTTTTGCTTGTTTGTTTCATCACTACCTTTGATAGAAATCTCTGATTCAAAGGGGATTTTGACGTCTATATTTAGGTATCTTTTAATCCTCTTATTCATGAATTGTATATCAAGAATTATGTTTTGACCTGAAAAAATCCCTTTCTTTTCAACGTGCATTTCCCATTCTTTTTTAAGTGTGGATAACAAATCAACCATGATATCGCGTACATCATTGTGCCTTTTCTTACCATAGGCATTAGGTAGATGTAGCTGCATAAGGTGTGTGAGGTAGTTTCTTCTTTCCCATAGCAATGTCTACAGTTTCCGACTTTTTTCAATTTTTTATTTGTTAGTAAATCATTATTGCGATACTTCTGAATAAAGTACCATTCATCTGAACCACAAAGATGTCCGTTTATCAGTTTTTTAGGCAACCATTTAGGACGATTGTTTTTGTCCGTATTCCTGTGCTACACAAGTTAGCCTAATTCTCAGACATCTTTCCCCCGATTTCCTCATATAATAACGGACATCAAAACCATCAAAAAAAGGTATACAATTTTTTAATAAAAATCAAAATTTTGATGGCAAAATAGGGTTGATTGAAATTTATTCAAAAATAATATATATATATAAAAAGCTTACTTAAATATATGAAATTGATAATTATTCAAAAATTCAAGAGCTTTAAAAAATAGTTAAATTTAAGTATATTACGAATTAATTTTATCTATAATAAAAATATTGCCAATTGATTGTGCATCATATTATCTACATATGATAAGTTTCATACCAAGATGCATTAATAAGGAAAGCATTATCGATAAATAATATTTGTATTGTAATTTTTTTCAAAATCTGTGTTATTAAATTCAAATTTGATTTTCCTTTTTTAAAATGAAGGTACACATTTTCAAAATGAGAGTGAAACCCTGTAAATATTTTAAATATGAATATTAAATTATAAATATTCAAATTTATTATAAAATTTGTTTAAGTTATTTGCAATCAGAAATATAAGTTATTATTATATATGAATGACAACAAATACTTGTACCCTCTTATAGCACTTAAGAAAGCAACTGCAGCAAGAAAAAGATGTTTGGATAAATTATTTGAGTTTCACGAAGAATTTTCCAAGAAAAACCGTGAAATGGTGTCCGCATTTAAAATATAAAACTCTTAATCGAATCTTTTTAGGTATTAAAATGTAGCGAAAACTTTGTTTCAGAAGATAAATCTCTTTACAAATTTAACAGTGGTTTACTAAAAATCATAAAACCATTGGAGTCCGAGGTAGGTTAAAACTTTCGAATATTTTTTGTTAATCAACATTTCAGATTTTATTAAAAGACGAAGTTAATACAAGAGTGGAAGAATTAAATGAATTAAAAGTTTATTATGAATAAATTACTTAATGTTCATTAAATTTTAAATGTAATTTTTAATAAAGTTTTTTTGAAGTATTTTTCTTAGTTTTTATCATGACATTATTTTTAGGTGATATAAAGTCTTTATTACAAACAAGTAAATTTTCTTTATATGATTAAAAAGTAGATTTTGCCATCAAATTTATAGCAGTGAATTTTTAATTCAACTTATAATTATAAATAATCATTATTCAGATTCTAAAAATATTACAAGAATATATATATATATATTTATTTACGAAAATATTTTTTACCTATGGAAATACATATTCAATCAATTGGATGATCGAACATGTGATTCAGGATATGTATTGTACAATTTAGAGTACTTGTTAGACAGTATGGCATATTTCCTACTCCATATGCTACCATGGGACTATGTTCTAGGCGTTCCTCCTCCTGTTCCGTTAGAATTTCTCTATGCAGACATGAAGTTTGTGAACCAGTGTCTATTAATGCTAACGTGATATGCTCGTTGATTTTCATAACTTTGATCTTCTGCATGATGTACGTTGAAGTATTCCTAAACGCATCATTACATCATTTTCCTGAATGGATTTTCGGATTTTAGTTAGCTCAGATTTGTGAAATACTGATCTGTTTGGCATTCTATCTACACTATTGGTTTGAGGTGTTTGATATTCTATTGTTTCAATTATATAGGGCGTTTTTGCTTTCTTTGTAATATTGGTTTTAAATTTATTGTAAACTTGTGAGGTGGTACTGTAAATGTCTTTTTGTCCCTCTGTATTCCAATTTGGCCAGTAGTCTTTAGGTTCTGTGATTGCAGGTTTTGGTAATGTTGATCCGTTGTCGTCATTGCTATTATTGTGTTTCCTATGATGGTGCCTGTGTGATAGGTTTGTACTTATATTGGCATTGCTTTCTTAGTAAATCAATATCTTTTCGATGTCTTTTAAGTAGTTCGCGGTTGGAAATTGGTGGACATAGGGGTAAAACTAATTTCCATGAGAATCCTAGTGCGTGATGTAGACTGCGACCTGACATGAAACTACTACCAATTCCTCATATTATTTGACAGATAAAATATACGCCAGAGAATCCGGCAACCCATGTACCGAATGTATTAAAACCTCCCCAAATATATGTTAACGCTTTTTGCGGCATGAATATAATGGTCTGCTCCAAATAATAAATTTTAATCCATCTTTCCTTGTTGGGCATTGTAAATTTTTGTAATCATTTCTATTATTCCTCTCTCTTGTGCCTGAGGAAAGAGTATCACTTTCCTGGCCTGGTCAATATCTTCAGGGGAGTATATTCCTCCTTCATTAATGGATGGTAACGGTTTAAATTCGACCATATTTTGCATTTCTATTGCCTCTATTGTTTAAACTTTTTCTCTTGGCGGTTTCATTTCTGGTAACGATATCCATTGTTCGCCGATTTTATATAGAGGGGATATAATAGGACAACACATGGCTATTTGAGGTTGTACGTTTACTCCTAGTATTATTCGGGTTAAAGGGGGTAAAAATCGTAGTTTCTTTTGATAAATAATAGGCAAGTCACTAGTACATTCGTTATATTTTGCTAATGGGAAATTTACTTTTTCACATTTGTAAGTATACAAGGCTTCACCGATTTTACGACCAAAGACGCCATCCTGAATTAATAAGGGTGAAGTAAGTTCGGGGTTATTAATGGCTAGGAGTAACCGATTTTTTAATATTTCGCGCCTAATTTGCAGTCGTTTAAAATGGTTTCTTGGTACACATCCTTTAATTGTCCCTGCAAATCATGATATAAATAATCTATTTTATTGTTTAAGTACATATTTAACTTAATATCTGAACTATCTTTTAACGTTGTCTTTGATACTCTATCCTTAGTGACATATATGCCTTTATAGTTGATCTCAAAAACTGCTACTCCGCATTTGACTAATTGTTTCTTAATAATCAACCGGATTAATTCTTTTCTAGCCGTTGTTATTAGAACAGTAGGTGTTTTTGATTCATCTTTGACGGAACTTCGTCTAGGGGCCGTTCGATAATTATCTGGAATTTTAGTGTATTCATTTTGGGTGGGGTTAAGTTGTACACCTGATATTTCTTGAAAATTTGTCAATTTCAGACTTCTCAGATTATACTGGTCTTTGCTTCTTGCGTATCACAATATCCCTTTTTAAAATTGAAACTAGGTTTGGATAGTAATTTTCCGGTAATGACGTCAAATACACCTTCGTAACTAAGTAGTTCAACCTGATAATCTTCTATATCTACTACTTCGTTAACATCTTGTTCAGATACTTTTTTCTGTTCGCCTTCACATTTACCATCATAATTAATCGACTCTCTTGTAACTATTTACCTAGTTATTGTATTTTCTTTAACGGCAATAGCTATTTCATTGACTATGCATACCGCAATAATATAGTAATGTGGATACCTTTACTCTGCACCCGTCACTTGGGTACGAAAATAATCACCTTCTTGATATATATAGTACGCTGATGATTTAGGTGTTAGATTGTTGGGCGATCAGTAAGTGCAGTCGTGTATATCTATGAGGGATAAATTGAGGAGTAAATTGTTTATTTTGCTTATTAGATTGTAATTTTCACAATCATTTGGGCGGTTTTCAGTTTGTAAAGCGTGGTTTAGAGTGTGGTAATTTTGCTGAATAGTTCATTTGAAATACAATGATCAGCGAAATCATTATTAACTTGTTCTACCAGTTTTTGCGCCTGTTTAAATACAAGATTCTCTTTTACTTTATTTAATGTGTCAGTTTTTGTCACTTGCTTTATATAAGGTATACTGCTTGCTACGGTATTTGGTTTTTTAATTTTGATTGCCGGTTTCTGGGTTCCTATTTCAGAACCCGAAACTGTATCGGTTTGTATTGTTTGGTCTCGTGCTCTTGATGTTATCGATTTATCTCTAGTTGGGATTGTAACATATTCTGGTGTATTAAGCTCATTATTTTCATCTGATATAAGGTGCAAAATCTATATCTGTAGGTTCAAATTGGGGGTTCATTTGGGCTATTGGTTGATAATCTTGTTCTAGCATTTCTTGCATTACTACACCTGTTTCGTCCATTTTCTGCAATGTCTTATGGATTATTTCCTGTTTATCTTCTTGCATTGGTTTTTCTTCCTCTGATTCTATAGGAACTTCACAATACTCTGGCTCAGCATTGTTTGGTGGGATTTGTGTTTCGTTTAATGTATCTGTCAAATCTATTATTTCGGTTATCAGTGTTTGTTTTTTGGTATCAGGATAGTGTACTTAAATTATATTCGTTTTACGGGGGTTACATCCACAATCTATCAAATATTCATCGTCATCTATTAGCTTTCCGAATAGTACTAGAAAGTTGTTACTGTCTTTTATATTTTTGACCATTTTATGTTTTATATTATATTTTATAAAAATTATTAATATTTAAATTGTAAAATTGTTTTTTAAATAATATAAATAAATAAAATAATAATAATATAAATTGTGGATTGAAGTTAATTAAAACTTAATCCACAAAATTAGCAAAATTAATCATAATGAATAATAATGAATAATATTAAAAATAGAAAATAAAACTTACTAAAAATACATTAATATGCAAAAATAATAATATGGAGGAGACTATAATTAGTAAGTTCTATAATATAAAAACTTTCCTAAAATAGCAAAAACCCCATATTATCCTATTAATGGAAAGT
>JBBMKC010224758.1:0-11968 GCA_037834085.1 Bipalium vagum
ACTCAGATTGTAATTTATTTGTCACTCATTTGTAATATAAAATTTTGATTCGATTTTAATAAAAGTATTAAACCTGAATCGTTATCTCAGTTTATTTAAGTAATTTTATCGAACACAACCTTAAGCAACCTTCAACCGTTGAGACCTAAGCTAGACTTGAACTCCGTATTTTAGCATCATTTTAACCGCCCTCTTAGGATCTTAACAATAAGGCTCTTAAATAAATTTCTTTTTTTTAAAAAAATTTATTATTATTAATTAATAATAATGATTATCATCGTCATTAAAAATTATAATAATAACAATTATTATTATTATTTCAAAAATTATTATTTTTGACCGTTAAGGCATGTTTCGTGAGGTATTAAAAGTAACAGGTTTTCTTTTCAAGATAAAAAATGATGTCTCCGCAAAATGTACGGAAGACTCCATAAACAATGATTAATAATGACTTCGAATTTCATAAAAATCAAAGAAACTGTCACGGTCTTAATTAAAAAATTGAAGTCTTTCCTGCAGCATTTTAATTTTTTTGCTATTATGACTGTTCTTCTTTTTCTTGTTGTTTTAATGTCCCTATCGCGATCAAATTAATTTTTGTTAAATTATTTAAGTTATCAATCGGACTCCATTTCCAAGTTCGGCACCTTTGACAAAGCCAACAGTAAGAAATTTATTTTTAATCATAGTCATATGTAATAAGTTATTATTTTTGAAAATATTGGCTTATCTGACCGAACTCTCAACATAGTCACACAGTCTCACAAATGTCCAGTACTATTTAAACTTCTGAACGACCTTCTGGAAAACTTGGGAATATTACCATTCAAATAGACATTTAGTAATAGTTTACCAATGGTTAAAATAATCAATTATTATTTAAAGGTAATATTATCACAAAATGTAAATAGAACAGAAAAGATAAATGGGATCGGTTTAATTCAACTAAAATATCAGAGATTTAAACTAATAAAAAGAAAGAGAAACTAGAAAATAAAATATCCAAAGAATGATGAAGAAATAATAATAATAAAAAAATATTATCAACAATAATAATAATTGAAAATAATATAATAGTAATAGGATAATATAATAATGCACCGAAAGTAATCTTATGCTTTCCGTTTTCGTATTTCCATGATGTGGGTCGATTTGGGACACGATTTGATAATTTTCTTTACTCTGTGACTCTTTTCCTTTTCTACTTCACCGACCTCCATTTTGACTCCGCAGGGGCCATTCTGCAGACATTCTGCAACAATCGACAAATACTCATCACCAACGAACACAGCACTTTTTATTTATTTGTTTTATTACTTAATTATATTTTTATTACTGATGTTTATTATCATTATTTTATTAATATTATAAAATTACTGTTTTATCTTAATTATTATTATATTATTTATTATTATTCCTCAAAATCAGTAAGACAACAAAATGAATAATAATTTTTCAAAATACGAAAACCGAACTGATAGGAGAACATTGGTCATCAACCGCTGCTTGAGTGACACAACTGGAATTGACGGAAGCCGGACACTTTGCCTTGCTCTCTTCCAAAAGACTGGTCTGCATTAAAATAAAAAATGTCTCCTTAATTCAATAACAATTTCATCAGTAACACAGATTGGTTTCGAAAATCAATAAATCATCAATTAAAACAAAACCGATCACTAAAATCGATACAAATTGGAGGATGTAAATAAATCTATTTTAATAAAAACTCTTCAAATTTTAATCTTTTATCAAAATTAAACTGACTTTTCACTAATGTTATTTGTTCTTTTCTTTTTACACCAAAACAATTCAACGCAGGATCGCAATAATCATTGAACAACTAAAAGTTGTCACAATCAAATAAACGTTTGCACAAGCCAATAATAATGAGAATCAGAATCAAATATTAACGAATTACGTTAAATAATTTAAAAAATCGAAGTCAATAAAATTAGTAAGTGATTAATCAATAACACTGCTCGGGGTCAAATTTTCAAAACTGCTCCTCAGAATTCTTCCACAATGCCTCAATATTTGCTCACCTATACATAGTAACTCTGGCTTTCAGATCAGCCCACAACGGCTCAATAATATTCAGATCTGGTGATTGAGTCAACCAATCAATCAGTATGCATAAATCGGACTTTTCTAAAAATTAAGTTAACATTCTTGACTTATGGAATGGAGCTCCCTTCTGTTGAAATATATTCTGTGCCTCATATATTGGTAGCAACCCTTTCTTCAATATATCCTGATAGGCACCAGAATTTACCCGACCCGGACACCTCATAAGAACTCTGGTGCCCAAAACCATCAAAGCATTTCCTCCAAATTTAACAGTTTTATGGTATATTTTGGATTTTACCTGGATCCTTGTAGTCTGCGGACGTATTCTTTTCTTCTAGAGAACAGTGCTATCCGCCTTTCACCAGTAAGAATCACCTCATTCCAAAAAGAAAACAACTGACTATAATAGATAAGAAGATCACGTGCTGTTTTCTGGGAATTTTGCTTTCACATCCGAATAAGTGACCTTTGTGTATTTTTTAGCTTACGATCATTTTTACATAAGTTTTCCAATGTTCCACGCTGTTGTAGCTCGCGATTAATATGTTGAATACCATTCCTTGAAATAATGAGTTCATTTGAAACAGTCCTCTGAGACAAACTCTTCCAATTTCTAAATAACTAGTTTCCTAATATCTATTGATATCTTATTGCGATATTTCAAAATGCCGCAAATGTTAATATAAACTATAATAACAATTTAACACGGATTTCACAAATTAAACCTATAACAATATAGTTACAATAACAATTCATTGCTTGACAAAATTATATTTCCTCGATAAGGTAAAATCGATATTTTCTACTGCGCGCACGAGACAAAAGGTAAAGAGAAAAACTGATGGAAAAGAAAGCAAAAAACAAAAAGGACATACATAAACAACAACCACCTGGTCGGAATCGATCGAAACGAGCTCACTGCTGTCGTCGTTGAACTTGGGGGGCTGACACTGGACAACAACTTCTCGACCACCGCCCTCGCGTTTCTCGCTATAGACGACGGTCTCGTTGAACTTGGTAGTTTCGACTGGCACGATTTTGTACAAGCGCTGTTTCCGCTTATGGGGCGGCAACGAAAACCATTTGAGACTCTTGTCCAGGAACGGCGTATCTTGAAAAAGAATTAAATTGGATCCGAAAAAGGAAATTACAAAGAAACAGAATAAACCAAACAATGTCAAATCACATTTTGAAACACTATTTTATCAATTAGTACGAAACAGAGACGATTATTAAAATATATTAATAATAAAAATAAAAGTGACAACAAAAATAATGATATAAATATAAATATAAAAATTTAAAAATATAATTAATAATAATAATGCGTAAAATAATATTTTAATTTTCAAATAATGTTATAATATACTAAAATAAAATAAAATAATAAAATAGAAAATATTAATATTAATTGTAAAAAAATCTGAAAAAATTAGAGTAAAAAGAAAATCTTTTGAAAAGAGGGAAAGAAAAAGAAAATGTATAAAGAAGAAAACAAAAATTATAATTGAAAGAAAAGAATAAAAAAGAAATGGACAAAGATTTGAATAAAGGAATAAAACAGAAAGGAAAAAAATAAACAAATGAGTAAAGGAAATGAAAAAAACAAGAAAAGAAAATTATGAGACCTGCGAAAGGATAGGGGAAGAGATAAAAAGGAAATATTGAAACTATGGAGAAATGTGGAGGAGTGATTGAAATTTTGATAAAAATAAAGGAAAAGAAAAATGAAGATAAAGACTGAGACAAAGAAAGGAAGAAAATTTTGACGCAGGAAAGAATGGATTAAAAATTGGGAATGAAGAAAGGTGGCAGGAAAAGACAGAGGAAGGAGAATAAGAAAACTGAATAATAGAGCAGGAAAATGGAAATAAAAAAGATAGAACGACATATAAAGAGGAAATAAAAGACAAAGCAGGAACAAAAATACGCCCACACTGAAGTTGAAAAAAACATACGAAGAAAGGTGAGTGAAAAGTTAAAAAAAGGAAAAGTGAGAAGGAGAAGTATGGAAAAAAAGACAATGATGAAGAAATGAAAGAAGAAAAGAGAGGAGGGTAGAAACAGAAAGGGAATAAATAAGTTGGTAATAGAAGAAAAATAGAAAAAGAGGACAATGAAGAGGAAATAAGAAAAGAAAGAGAAAAAAGAGAGGATGGTAGTAGAAAAAAACTGAATGATAAAAGAAGAAATAAAAGAAAGGAGGAGAAACGATATGAAAGAGAAGGATAGCTCACCTTTGTAAATCAGGAAGTTGATGAAGTCTTCTGTGTTCACCGGTTTCCCCTTGGGATCAAGCCACAGCTCCGGAGGAATGACCGCATTCGCGGCCGTTGCCTTGACGTCTTGTCCTAGTTTGCCCGATGAGGACTTGAACTTTGTAGACGCTGAAGACGTCAGAGCGCTGTTACGATTGTGAAGATGGTTCTGATGATGGTAGGGTTTGGTGTCGTCGCTGTTCCTCTCGCGCTTGATCCTGGCCTTCTTGAATCTTTGGGTGGCCGTTGCCAAGATCACTCTCGAAATGCGTTGGGATCGAGAAATTCTCTTCCGGTTGTAAATCAATTTCTTCCGTTTCTGCAGAACCGGTCGTCCTTCCACGGTTCCCGCTCTCGTTGCTCCGGTTCCGGCACCTCCTCCTCTTCCTCTTCGGTACAAGCGTGATCGAACACTTGGTCTGTCCCCGCTACCAGGGCCGATACCGTTACATGAGGGTGACGTGGACGACGACAATAACATCAACTGATTGGCAACTTTAACTGGCAGGGAACCATTCGGGCTTGAAGCGTTACTGCCATGGTGACTCGATCCATAATACGACCTTTGATTATTATTATTATTTATAATAAATAAAAATAAAGAAATAATAATAATATTGAAATAAAAAAGAAAATAATAACAGGAATTTTTAATAATAAAATCGTAATTTTTCTTATAATAATCGCATGAAAGTTTTAAAAAATTGAATTATAATAAATATTTTAATTAAATATTATCAAACGTTCTTAAATTAATTAATTCATTTTTTGTTAATTTTTCATTTAATTTTACATAACTTTAATAATAATAAAGTAATTAAATTTAAGTAAACCTAATAAATCTTCATTTTAAATAAGCTTTTACTCAATAAAAAATAATGACATAATAAAGATATTCAATTAAATCAATAATTAAATGATTACATTTTATAATGATTTTTCTTTATTGCATATTTCTACAAAATTCATTGGCCAAAATTAATTTTATTTCTTCCTCTTTATCTGTACTGTTGATATTTCGGAATATCTTCTCGGCTTTTCTTTCTTTTTATCTTGCCTGATGTTTGATCTCATCGTCTTTATTTTCTTGTCATCTTACTTCTCTTTCTCCTCTCTACGGATGGCCATTTCAAAAGTACCAAATTGACACTTCATCTATCTTATAACTTCATCCTTAGTTCTACCATGCCCTTCTATCCTCCTGATGCCTCCTAAACTCCACCTGACATCTCTTCGGATTTATTCCTTCCTGTCATTTTGTTCAAAGTTTACCTTATAATATTTATTAATAATAAAAAAAATAATAAATTAGTAAGATATATATTATTTATAATTTATATATATAATATAAAAAATAATTATAATATAAAAATAATAATAAAATAAAATTAAAATTTACAAATATAATAATAAAATTAAATAATAAATGAATAAAATAAATAACGTCATCTATATTTTATTTTTATTTATATTTTTAAATAAACATTTAATTATTGAGTTTATACGTAAGTAAAATATATTATTATGCAATATTTATTATCAATAATAAAAATAACTATAAAAATAAAAAATAAATTAATAAAATAGTTAATAAATTAATAAAATATAATGAACTAAAAAATATATAATAATAATAATAATAATAATCATCAATCAATAATAATAGTAATGGGAGTAAAAAAAAGATACAAAAAACCGACAGGTACCTGATCCAGGAGGACCGGGCCAGGAGGGAGGCAGTGCGAGGAACCCTTTTTGTCTTTGGCGACATCTGATGTGTACGGCGGCCAGAAGAGGACATTTTCGCTGGAGACGACTGCTTCAAAGTGCTGGCCACGGCAGCCGAAGCGCCGGACTGGGAAGGGCAATTGGTCGATTCCGGCCTGAAAAGTTTCGGCCGTCCCGGTCTCCGACCGACAACCGGAGCGGGGACAGTGACACTTTCCGTTTTGGCCGATTTCGTCGGTCCCACCTCGTCCATTCTTAATACGTCCCCCGCGGCGTAGCCACCTCCACCAGCTGCGGACGGAGAGGATAGGGAGGACAGTGACGAAGCACAGTGCTGCCGTTTCTGGAGAAAGGGAAAGGAAACAGAGATCAAGAAAAATCGAAGAGTTATGCAATTGCCAACCGTTGCCAAGGAAGACGTTCCGGTAGCGCCCCCACCGCCCGAACTAATGCTGACAGTGATGCGATCATTGGTGAAGTGATTTTTCTTGTCCTCCAACGACTTCAGCATCTCCCGAAGAGGCACTCTTCGCATGGGAGAGTAACGAGTTCCGCGTTTTAGTTTCCGCTCCGCTTCAACGACCAGCGACGAAGACGACGACGAAAACGGTGACAACAATTTCATTGGCGGTTTCGCGAAGCAGCACGGCGACGTGACATCCGACACGACGTTGCCATTGTTGCTGTTGCCGTTGCTACTGCCACTCCTGTCATGGCTAGCCGCGTGGGCGACACCGCCGGCGACCGCGGCTGCGGTTCGGAGTGCGCTGTGCTGCGGAACGGCCAATGTCAGCAGCTTCTTGGACAGAGTTTTACTGCGAGTTGTGATCGGATTGGGCGCTCGGCTGGCCTTTGCTGATAAGGTCTTGCGCTTCCTGACGGAACCAGTACTGAAAGTGGATGCTGCACCAAGTCCTCCTCCCCTTTGAGACTGATTCTGACGAAGGGAATCGTACATGGCCCGCTGAAGCATCCGTTCCTCTTGACGCGACAATCCCAGCATGTCGATCTGGTTAACAAAAATAATATTAGTATTATAATAATAAAAATAATAAAAGAATAATTAAAATAAAAATAAAGAAAATATTAAATTATTAATAATAATAAAAATAATTAATAAATAAATAATAAATTATTATTAATAATAAATATTATTGAATGAATAAAAAAATTAATTATAATTAAAATAATAATAAATAATAAATGAATAAAGATCAAAAATGATTATTATCATATTTAGTTATTTATAATAAATAAAAAAAATAAAATGTAAAAATATATATTTTTAAAAAGTATGTTAATAAATTTGGAGAAATATATATAATAATTAATATTTTAAAAGTGGTTAACAATGAAAAAAACAATTTATTACATGCCAAAAATATAACAAGAATTTAAAAAATATATATAATAGTATTAAAATATAAAAAAGAGACCATTAAATAAAATTTGATAATTAAAAAAAAGAAATTGAAGATTAAAGGAAGGCGAGAAATAGGAAGGAAAAGGAGGAATAGAAGAAGAGCAGAAAAGAGAAAACTACGGAAAGAAAACAAGAGGCAGGTGTAAAAAGAAATAAAATAAAGTAAAGAAGACAGAGAATAGGTAGAGGAAAAAAGAAGGAGATAAAAAAGGGTAAAGAGAAAGAAATGTGACATGATTTTGAATACCAAGGAAATAGAATGGTAACATGAAGATGGATAGGTAAAATATAGAACAATGAAACGAGTTACCGATGCATCCTTTTGTTTCAGCGCGGATCGTCGAGGTCTGGTACACATGAGACGGTCTGGAAAGGATTTTTCGATCTCAATAATCAAAGAAAAACACCAAATGGAAAATCAAAACGCCGAAATTCTTGGGATCTCTGATCACAGATTCTCTTTCAGCTCACCAATCCTTTTCAAAAAGGCAACGCCTCTTTACTTCCAAAACTCGTTTCCGTCACTCTTCGCTCTTTCTTTACGGTCGAATCTCTTTTTAATTATTTTTGACAAAACCATGATTATTTAGAAAATAATATATTTCAATAACTAGTAAATATTTAAATAAAAATGTATTTTCTTAAAAATAATTGCAAATATCTTAACCAATTGCAATATTTATTAATTATCATTACTATTATTAACCTAACATTTACAGATTATTTATAATCATTGACTTAACCAAAGTTTGCGTCGGATCATCATTTAAAATAAACACTTACTTTCACAGTCAACTATTAATAAGAAACGATATTAATATATTTCAAACGAGCGGATTTAACAATAATTTTGTTGATGCATTAAAACAACAAACGTTTACGATTAATTTTTTTAAAGTAATTTTAAACAAGTTTTCTTAAATGGTAAAATATTTATTTTTATTTGAAATAAAATGACAAAATAAAATTAGAACTTAGAATTAGAATTTATTTCATTATTTTGGCTGACTTTTAAAATAAAACAAATTACATTTGATATGTTGCTAAAACAAAACTATGTAATGTAAAATGTAATAAACAAAAAAATTAAAAAGTTCAATAAAAATTTTATTTATTTAATTAAAATTTTTACCATTAGATTCTAGACATTTTCCCTTCTAGAGACTAATTTTAGAATCCAATTTGCATAAATATTTGAAAATTTGGAGTCCAAGTATTTGGATATGGCGATTTTGACATAACCCTGATCAGCAACGATTCTTTGAAAAAATTATTCAATTACTTTAAAAATAGTAATCGGTGGGAGATAAGCCTGGCGAATAAGGTGGATGTGGTAAAATTTCAATTATTATTGTTTAGTGTATCAAATTTAGACCTGACTTCAACTCTTGAGTGGTGCAAATAATAACAATCAGTAAAGCAACAATTTGTATTTATATCATACAATCACGAAATACAGAATGATAATCAAAGTCAGGGATCACAATTAATGTCTGAAATTTTTCACAAACTTTCAAATCAAACTACTTCTCAAAATAAAATATAATCAAACAACAATAAAGTCAAATGAATTAATAGAATAATAAGCACTTCTAATATCAAACAGTAATGTCATATAAAAGTCAATTAAAATATAATGTTAATTCAAAGTCCAATTAAAACAAAATATCACTTATATACTATATTTATCAATATTAATATTTACTTCAAAAAAAATAAGATAAAAATTGAAAAATCTTACGGTTGCTCACCGATTATCCGCTGATGGGGAATTTTAAGTATAGTTCCAGCATTTAAATAAACGTTGAAATACTTGTGAATTGAACTGTAATCTCCTTCCTTTATAGAAATCTGCTTCAGTATCCTCCGTTTTCTGAGGGGTGAAATTATGCTAGAATCTCTTTGCTTATATACTATTCTGAAACTGATCTTCATCTGGAGATTATTCTTGGAATAATCTCAAAATTAATCTTAAAATTCTAAAAATTTTATTAAAACTATAGAATTCCCTAAAAATTTATTTTCTGATGACCATTAATATTTATAAATTACTTCTTTTGGAATTCTTTAAAAATAAAAATTACTTTTGGACGGTTGTTTTATTTTCCAAATATTTTCAAAATAAAAATATACGGGAATTTTTAATTGTTAATTAACTTTAATTATTAATATGATTATGATGATGATGATTATTATTTTTAACATCTATACCCTTTTCATGATTTTCCTTGGTTATATTTTCCCGGTGGGATGTCTTGTGTAAACCTAACATTATAAAGATCAACCTGTATGAAATAACTGTCGTTCATAAAGAAAAATCACAGCGTCCTTCTCTAGGTAAATGTTTATTTTAGTTGAAATGAAATATATATATATATATATTTTCGATATTTATTTATTTAAGATTTTTGTAATAAAAACTTTTTTGTGCGGAAAATATTTTTTAACATAAAAAAGTTAATTTAAAATTTATAAATTTTATGTATATATGTAACTGTTTTATTATGTCATTTTAAATATTTTAATTTTTGAAAATAGTAATTAGTATTTTAGCTCTTCCTGAGCCAGATGATCCCCAGGATGCTGTTGTTAGATCAGTAACAACCAAAATGGATTCAGATATTCAAGAAAAATCGTATACATCCAAGATGATTATTATATCAAGAAATGACTAATGGAAATTAGATTAAAACATATAATAGCTCTGAATTTTGTGAGTCTTTTTGTCCTCCTATATTGTGTCTTGACCTCGCTATGATTTCACTCTCCTCTGATCATTTTTTTCTTTAGAAAATGATTCTTCATACTTCTGAAAAAATTAGTAAATTTTAATGGCAACTCAATTTTTTAACTTGTGGTAGTTATTTCTAAAGGAAAAACTCAAAAATCTGTGCATTCATCCATATAAATAAAAAATACTTTAAATCCTGATCAAATATTACACGGTCTTCGTAAATGTAGCAATCAATCATATGAAATGTTGGAAAGAGTGCTGTTATCAGTTGAAAGTGGTTCTAATAATTCCCTCAAATGTAAATTGTCTCAAACTTTGGACATTTGTGGCTAGATAAAAATAATAAATAAAAAAGTTCAATAAATTTCCAAACTGTTTTCATTATCAAATTAAATAATAATAATCACTCCATTGCATCACTCCATTATTAATTATTCCTTGACAAAATGGTTTATTAATTTTGGTATACGTTTCAGTAGCTTTTGTGAATAATTTTTACTCTTTCAGTAAATTGTTTTAATTTGAGTCTTTTCAATGTTCCGTTAAGTTGTTCAGAAAAATTATAATTTATAATCACTGAAAATTATTTATTTTATAAAATACATAATGAAATTTCAAATGGTGCAAAACATAAATATTATTTAAACAACGTGGACTTTAAAATTTATTGAGTTAAATAAATAAAAATCGATATTATTTTTGAATCAATCTAATACATAAATTCTATATTATAAATATCTCAAGTTGATGTTGACCCTCAACCATTTCTATTTTTTGCCTGGATTTATTGTTTCTCCCTTTTGCATTTATTTTTACAACATTTTGAGAGTTTTGTTCCCAAAATACGTGTAATCAGATAAAATCAAAAAAAAGAAAGATTTATACTTTCAGGCATTTTGAGTCTTTTATTACTAATATTAATATTAATATTAACATTTTTCTTTTTAATAATAATAATATTTTTATTATTATATTATATTCCTTATTTTCACACCTAAATAAACATGAAAGCGCTTATATCCTTTTCAAATTATTAATAAAGTTTTTTACTGTGAATTAAAAGGGGAAAGTGGATTATTTTTCAAAAAATCTTTTCATGCGAACATCCGTGAAAAAATGAGAACAATGGTTATTGTTGAGAAAGAGGCTCTAAAATGAAGAGGGAAAACATGAAAAGGAAAACAAAAAAGAGTTCCTAATTCCATGTTATAAATGGAAAAAAAGAAAGAAAACATGGGAAAGAAAAGAAAGTTGCTTTTTTAAATTTAAAGAAATATTGTCGTAAAACTAAATAAAATTGGTACCACAGAGAACAATGGAGTTTGGGAACCATGTTGAACAAAACTTTTCACACTGAGAATGTACTGTAACCTAGTTTTTCAAAATATGTTTTAAGAGCCTTGTTTAAATAAGATTTTAGCCTTAAATTTCATGTTATGACAAAAATGTGAGTTGGGAGGCGTCTATCTGTTGACAATCTGGTCTTCCACCAGATTGCGAGGGTCTTTTCTGTCCATTGTTGATAGATCTATAGAATGAGATTTGTCATTGAGGTTGATATTACCCTCTTTGAAGCGCGCAACAATGTTTCTGCTTTTTCTTTTCCTTCCACAAAATTGATTTGCTTTACTGCTGCCTTTGTTCCCATGCCTTTCGTCCAATAATGGTGCAAAATGCCTAGTATAGTCCTTTTCAAATTTATTGAACAGTTTACATTTTTGTTTTTTATTTGTAGAACTACCCAAATAAGGATAAAAT